>CM069149.1:38569237-38835689 GCA_035221665.1 Okamejei kenojei
TCCCATCTAATGCCTCGTCAATCCTGTCAATTGACCTTGCACAAAGTTAAGACCTTAACCTGCGGGCCTGCCCTATTCTCCATAATCATTAAAAAATTAATAGCATTATGGTCATCAGTCCCAATGTCCCCCATGCTTTCACCCTCTCTTGCAGGACCCTCTGTATCGTGATTAAATAAACCTTCTTGGACACATTCCGCACCCCCCCCCCCCCCCCGCCCCTCAGCTCTTAGCACTATGGGTGATCCACTCAACATAAAGGAAGTTGAAATCTCCCCTGATACTATCCTGTTATTTTTACAGCTAGGATGAAGGTAAATGAGTCCGTTTTTAAACCCCTCTCACCTGACCCACCTATCACTTGACGGGTAGACACAAAAAGCTGGAGTAACTCAGGAGGATTGTGTGACGTTTCGGGTCGAGGCCTGTCTGAAGACGGGTCTCGACGCGAAACGTCACACATTCCTTCTCTCCAGAGATGCTGCCTGTCCCGCTGAGTCACTCCAGCTTTGTGTCGATCTTCAGTTTAAACCAGCATCTGCTGTTCCTTGCTATCACTTGGCGGGCTTTGTCCCACCCCCACCTCTTCTCCATTTTCCATGTTCACCAATTCATGTCATCCAGAAAAGTCGTCTGACCCACTGAGTTCCTCCAACGCTTTGTGTTTTGTTCATTATTTATTTGTTAGTTTCTAATTGTTGTTTGATATTAGAATAGGTTTAGTCCATTAAATGTTGGACTTTAATTTCTTTAACAAGACTTGTGTAACAGAGGGTATTTGACAGCTGATGAGGTGCAGGTGGACGTGGTGATCTTGTAGAGGTGTACAAAACCTTAATTTCATGTTAATAAGTTATAGGTACAGAATTAGACCATTCGGCCCATCAAGTCTACTCAGCTATTCAATCATGGTTGATCTATCTTTCCCTCTCAAAGATAGGGAAAATCTATCTTTCTCATTCTCATTCTCATTCTCCTGCCTTCTCCCCATAACCCTTGACATAATTCCATGAGAGGAATAGATTGGGTAAATGCACAGAGTCTTATGCCCAGAGTCGGGGAATCGGGAACCAGAGGGCATAGGTTTAAGCTGGGGGGGGGGGGGGGGATATAATCGGAACCTGAGGGGTAACTTTTTTACACAAAAGGTGGTGGGTGTATGGAACGAGCTGCCAGAGGAGGAAGTTGAGGAGGGTACTATCACAACATGTAAGAAACACTTAGACAGGTACATGGATTGGACAGGTTTAGTGGGATTTGTGCCAAACACAGGCAGGTGGGAAGAGTGTTGATGGGCCATGTTGGTCGGTGTGGGGGAGTTGGGCCAAAAAGCAGCCTTCCAAGCTGTATGACTATGTAGCCTCAGGGCATCATGACACATATTACTTGATGCATAGGAAAGAACTGCAGTTGCTGGTTTAAATCGAAGGTAGAAACAAAATGCTGGAGTAACTCAGCGGGGCAGGCAGCATCTCTGGCGAGAAGGAAGGGATGACGTTTTGGATCGGCTCCTTACTTTTCAGTGTTGACAAAAGCCCAGTGTGGGTAGCCCAAGCTCCTCTTTCTGCGACCTGCTTAGCGATTGTGTAGAAACATCTAGAGACATTGAAACACATTCTTACCTGCTTCCACTTCATGTCACTGCAATGGAAAAAGTAGTTTAACCGGCTTGCCTCTTCCTTTCTTTCATTCCAGAAGCAAAGCTCGTAGTTACTGTTCAGTCTGGTAGCAAAATGCCTGGTTTTGCTGTTGGGTATCATGAGATTTTAACTCTCAACATTCATTACGCAGCATTGCAACTTTATGTCATTCGGATAAACTACTGAATGGTGGATGTGTAGTATTATTGATCATCCGTACTGTAAATCTGGTTTATTGATTGGATTATTCTGAATGTTTAAGTCTGAATGGCCACTTTAATGCTGAGTCTTGACTGTGAGGCCTTCATATTTAGTTTTCTTAGCCTAACAAATGACTGTCCATGCTTGGGCAACAGTGGGGAACTGCACCCTATTGGCATGTATAAAGATGGTGATTTGCTGACAGACTTCAACATGTTACAGCTTGTACGAGTCTAAGGATTGTGCTCCTTAGATTCAGTGTACCCCCTGCTGGAGGGGTCGCTGACTTTTTAAAAAACTGCTGCATTCGAAAATTGATAAAATGTTCATATTTATTTTGCTCCTTAAGATTTTGAATTGAGACGGCTCAAAACAAAAACGTTATTTGGTTTTGCTATGTCGGGTTGAAGGTTCCAGTGAATCCAGATTGGAAGTCCAAACTATTTCCTTGCTTGATATTCCACATTGTTAACCCCTATTTGGATCTCTTCATGGTGGGCAGCACAGTGGCGCAGTAGAGTTGCTGCCTTGCAGCGCTAGAGACCCTGGTTCGTTCCTGAGTATGGGTGTTGTCCGTACGGAGTCTGTACGTTCTCCACGTGACCGTGTGGGTTTTCTCCTGGTACTCCGGTTTCCTCCCACACCAAAGATGTACACATCTATAGGTTGACAAAAAATGCTGGAGAAACTCAGCAGGTGAGGCAGCATCTATGGAGAGAAGGAATAGGTGATGTTTCCTTCTCTCCATAGATGGTGCCTCACCCGCTGAGTTTCTCCAGCATTTTTTGTCCACCTTCGATTTTTCCAGCACCTTCAGGTCTCGACCCGAATCATTGCCTATTCCTTCTCTCCATAGATGCTGCCTCATCCACTGAGTTTTTCCAGCATGTTTTGTCTACCTTCGATTTTTCCAGCACCTGCAATTCTTTCTTAAACAACAGGTCTATAGGTTAATTGGCTTTGGTAAAATAGTCCCCAGTGTGTAGGATAGTGCTGGTGCATGAGGTGATCACTGGTCGGCGTGGACTCGGTGGGTCAAAGGACCTATTTCCGTGCTGTATCTCTAAAGTCTACAACTCAGGACATCCCATTGAGCTTATGTTGTAGCACCTTAATAATGTAAGTGTTAAGCATTGTGGATTCATGGCGGCTCTTCTGAACACAGCAAATCCAGACAACGGACCTCAGTAAGATAAATGCTAAATTCTCATCTGTTGTCGTGCAATTGGTTGAGAGAGAAGTCTTAGTCAAGGTATCATTAGAATTCCCTACTCTATATACTCTAAATAATGTAATGTTTTACATTTCTAAAGAACTGATGGGACCTTACTTTAACATCTCGTCTGAAATAACTGTGTGAATGCAGTATTGGTTTAACATTGCTCAGAATATTGTAACACGTGCTTGACTGGTTTAAACAGAGTTTTTGTTTTGAATGTGCTCATTTGTCTCTCTTTCCATTATCTATCTTTGCCCTTGTTTTCTTACTTCAGTCGTCATTGTTTAGCTGTGGTTGCTGACAGATGACATTTTAAAAAGATGTTCTGAAAGATACTCTGTTCCTGAGACTGTTTCATTTTCTATACTTTGTGATTAACATCAGTACGTTTTGATTATTTTCCAAAAGTGATAGCAGTAGCTATTTTTCAATCGTTCAGGCTATTTTAAAAATAAGAAAATACTTGAACAAGTAATATGGAGTGCAGTCATCAAACATGCCTCGATGACTTGAAGCAAAGAACAAGTAGCTGGAGGAACTCGGTGAGACCAGCTGCAACTTTTTTTGGTTTCAAGATGGAGACAGGCCCTTCGGCCCATCCAGATCCGTGCTGACCCCAATCGCTGCTACACTTGTTCTATGTTACACCAGTTTTGCGTCCGACACACTTGAGACTATTTGCAGAAATCAATTAACCCACAAACCTGCGCTTTATTGGAATGTGGCAGGAAACCCACATAGTCACAGGGAGAATGTACAGACAGCACCCATAGTTGGGATCGAACCCGGATCTCTGGCACTGAGGCAGCCACTCTACCGCTGCACTACTATGCCGCCTGTGGAGGTAAAGGTATAGTTGTCGTTTTAGGTTGAGACCTTACATCCCAACTGATCCAGTCCTGATGCTAGGGTGGTTGACCCGAAACGCTGAAAATCCCTTCATCCCTTCATGCAACCTGACCCGTTAGGTTCCTCCACCCTCTTGTTCTTTGAACCTGTTTGCAGCATCTACAGTATCGTATCGCCATGCATTGGTTACTTGTCCTGCGTTCTATAAGTAACTAGATTGAGGAAAATCATGCGTTTTTCACGTCGGCAAATATATTTTCTTCTCATGTGTAGCAGTATTAAGGGAGAGAGCTAGTTTGGGTGCCAACTCTCTCTGAAACAGTTGAGTCTGTTGCATATGCAGACTTGAGAGTTGCCCTTTCCAGCCAACAACACTTGGAAAAAAATAGAAGTGCTTGCTGAAGAAGAATTTTGATTTGCACAGTGTTAAACTCATATACACAATGTTTCAGAGTACCACAGTTAATAGAGTACTGCAGCAGAGTCACAATTGCAATGTGGGGCAAAAATTGCAATGTGGCTGCAGTAAACATGAAGGTGTTTAAATTGTCAATTTATTTGCAGCATTGCTTGTGATATAAATGGTGCGTTTAAATTCTAACTTAGAATGGCATCATGGTATTATTTTACATCCAGTTTGAGCAGCTCACAGGGTCTTGCTTTAACGTCGTATTTAACATGAAAATGTTTGTTCATTATCATGCGACTGATCAACCTGCAGAAAGGTCTCGACTCGAAACGTCACTTATCCATGTTCTCCAGAGATGCTGTCTGTCCTGCTGAGTTATTCCAGCATTTTGTGTCCCTTTGGTCGTATCTCATGACTGGTGCTAAGTTGAAACTGCTCTACTTCTGGCTAATGAGACATCGGTACTTTATCGTGCATGCTGAGGCCCACAACAATGACTCCCAAGACAGGTCACACAAGCCCTTTGTTGGCGGGAGAGTTGAGGAGGGCAAAGATTTACGGGGTTTTGTGAAGCTTTAAAATATAATTAAGCTGATTTTGTTAGAAAGTTCACTAAAGAGGTATGCTTTAAAAAAAGCTTACTTGGCATGCTGTTTGAACTTGACTGTTGGTGTGTTAGCAGTCCCCAGGACAATTACAATTCCTAAAAAAGATCTGCCCATGACAGTAACCAGGAGGTCATATTTTCCAAATGTTGGCTCTCATTCAAAAAAAAGTTTGATAACCACTAGTCAACTGTCTAACCACACATGCCTACTGAGATATCAATAATCTGGTATATAAATTATTTTGCTGGTGAAAGATTTGTGGCTAAAGTGACAACGTGTGTCTTTGTGGCCCCACGCCATTTTGTTTATGTTTCTCCTCTTTTGGCGAGCACGTGAATGCTGGTCAGATATGAACCACAAGTAACAACATCCGTCTGGTGCCTTGTTCAATGAATCAGTTTTAATCCTTCACTTTAGATACTAAATAGGTTTACATGCACTTCCTGCTGAAATTGCATCTGGAACAGACGTTTGGGAGAACATCAAGAGAGGCCTGGAACTGCACTTCTGTACCAGAGGAAAACCACAAGAAAAATCTGTGTGTACATTAGATAAATATGTCTAAAAGTTGCAATTGCACTTGAAATAATCTTGCCTATACATTCTTTCAGGAAGGAGATGAGGAGAAATGTCTTTAGTCAGAGGGTGGTGACTCTGTGGAATTCTTTGCCACAGAAGGATGTGGAGACCAAATCAGTGGATATTTTTAAGGCAGAGATAGATTCTTGATTAGTATGGGTGTCAGAGGTTATGGGGAGAAGGCAGGAGCATGGGGTTAGGAGGGAGAGATAGATCAGCCATGATTGAACGGCGGAGTAGACTTGATGAGCCGAATGACCTAATTCTACTATCACATGACTTTATAACCTTATATTTCAACATAAACTGCTGCCATCGCTTGTCCCGCTGGCCACTAGGATCCTTTGAAACAGTTTAAGGTTAACATAAATGAACGTTAATATTGCATTGTCTACCTAGGCATTTTATAGGTCGCCACTCAGCCTCCTACGTTCCAATGGAAATAGACCCAGCCTTTGCAACCCTTCCTTATAACTACCGTCCTCCATTCCAGGAAACATCCTGGAGAATCCCTTCTGCATTTTTACCATTCCTACCACATCTTCCAGTTGCCTGGTTACTTTGCCAGTGGTGGTTTCAATGTTAGTTGTAAGTCTGGGTGGGTCAGATCTTTATTATCAGGATAGGCAGATAGTGCTGGAGTAACTCAGTGGATTAGCCAGCATCTCTGGAGAAAAAGGATGGGTGACGTTTTGGGTTGGCTCCTTTCTTCAACCACTTGTTAAAAGAATGTGACCTGTTCTTCTGAACCCCTCGTGGGGCAAGATTCAAAATGGAAGGAGAAATATAACTTGTCCAGCCTTTAGTGGTTTATATTTTAAAGATTCCGTAACGGAACCTGAGATGGTTGTAGCTGTTTTTAACCAGAATGTGCAAAATCTGGCCCATCTGTGATCCAGTAGTTAATCTGTGTAGTTGCATCCAATCGCATAGATTTCTTGGAGATTCGAATGAATTCCGTGAGAAAATCATTTGCCAAATGCGTGTGTAGCTGATCTGACCTGCTCCCTCAAATGCAGGGCTGCAAGACAGGTGAGTTAGTACTGGAAATCGTATTCAGTGGGGAGCACACCAAGGTGGCACAGGCGCACTGGGTTTGAAGTGCAGTGGTTTCGACGCTTAAGCTTATGACAAATCTGGAGTGTTAACCTTCCAGACAGAGAAGCCTCAAAGTGCTGCTGGCAGTTGCAGCCAGTATGGCTTCAGGTTTGGTTCTCATTAACGCAAGAACTTCACACCAACTGTATGAGTGTTCCCTTCTCGAAAACAAAAGATCCTGCAAGATATTGTATTGCTCATTGTGCATTAGAGTAGCTACACTCGATTGCTTTCAATACAGAGTGGATGGATTTTTACTTTGGCGCCTAGAACCGCACAGTCTCAATGCACTTGGATATTTTTCCTTATTATGGTTGCCTGGCTACCTTTTGTGTTATGCCACTTGATATATCAAAACAAAGCATTCTCACTGATATTTAAAAACCTGTTTGTTTGAGGATTGAGATTTAGTTGTTTGCTTGGATACTCTCAACCCTGGGTGCTGTTTCAGCTCAATGAGGGCTTGCTACATTGTCTGAGGCATTCCCTTTGGATGAAATAATAAATCAGTCTTAACTGTCCACTCCGCTCATTCAAGTATCAATTAATTATCCCACATTGTTATTCAACGAAGAGCAGAGATGTGGTGTGTGCCTCAGCCAGCATACCTCTCTTCATCAAATCCTACAAGAGCAGATTAACTAATCAGTTATCTCATAGCAACATTTCACAAACAGCTAACCGCTAAATGATCCTTTCTGTTGTGTAATGTGTTGCTGGTCTAAAAAAAAAACTTGCTTTACGTAAATCATTTTGTTGAGTCTGTAAGACTTGAAATTGTCGACACAAGGTACTGCAGATGCAGGAGTTTTATGCAGAGCACAAAGTGCTGGCATCTCTCAGCAGGTCAGGCAACATCTTTGGAGGACATGGACAGATGACGTTTCAGGCCAGGACCAGAAATGTATGAGGTAAGGTCCCAACCCGAAACGTCGCCTATCCACGTCCTCCTGAGAAATCAAAGTTATAATACATTGATCTGCACACGAACAAACAAGAATGTACTACCGTAATGTCTTCATGCTTATGTTATTGCACAGACATACTCTGCTTTTATTAGCACAGAATGTAGATTGCCTCGCCACCAACTTACCAGAGAGATTGACCTATATTACACATTAATTTGCTCTCATATTTGGTTTCAGATCTGTGATTGTCACGAGTGAACAGGATGTTAGAATCTTTTTTTGTGCGTCTCTGAAAATTGACTTGAGTGCCTTGAGGATGTTTGACCATGGGGGGCATCTCGCAGAAACCAAACCTGTCTTTGTCCACATTCCAGCCCACCAACCAAGTCACTGAAGAGCATGTACTTTACTATGCTTTAAATTAATCCTATATTTTGTTACAGTTATATTGGACCTTTGGGTTTTTTCCCCCAATCTTTCAGCAAGTTAAGTTCTTAACCTCTGACCATTTTAAAATTAGGTGACATAGTTGAATATTATATATGTGACTGAAGGAGTAAATTTTGATTTTTATGTGCAATTTTTGCGGGTGTTTGTGAATTGTATTCTACGATTTAATGCTTGTTGTTAGGCAGTTTCTAGTGCTTGGGAGTAACAGTTCACTCTTATTCTAAGAGTTGCTAATGAGTGCATCGTAGAAACTGCCGCAGAAAATGGCTGATATGGTAGGCATGTGTTGTCTGTGAAGTGATGTGCTTCCATCCATTGTTTCTGTGCTCAAAGCATGCTACCTCCCTGAGCTAAGATGGTGGTCCAAAGTTCAGGTCAGTCATTTTGGGGGTTGTGCATGAGGGCCTTGACATTCCAAGTTCTGAACTTCCTGCAGTTTACAGTTTAGTTTATCGTCACATGTACCGAGGTACAGTGAAAAGCTTTTGTCGCGTGCTATCCAGTCAGCAGAAAGACAATATACGATTACAAATCGAGCCTATTGCGAAGATATCTGCGTATGGTTTGATTTAATGTAAAGCTACCACACAAGCCTAAAAGAGCAAGGTCTTCGTCAATTGGCAAGGGACACCAAAATGAATGGACACTGTGCTCTGATGCATGAGTGTTAATGGTTACATCTGAAGGTGAGCACTTGTGTAGATATTACCCAGTGGGTCACTCCATTGTGATCATGCACATGCAGGCATACGTACACAGGCACATACACACGCGGGCAAATGCACACTCAAGCACCTGAATCTTTGCCCATTTTATCCCTCTTACACTTTTAGTCACGGAAATAAGCTCTTCGGCCCACTGAGTCCGTGCCGACCCGTACACTAAAATTATCCTATACACTAGATTTAAAATCTTACCGAAGCCAATTAACCTACAAACCTGCACATCTTTGTAGTGTTGGAGGAAACCGGAACACCCAGAGAAAACCCATGCGGTCACAGAGAGAACGTACAGACAGCACCTATAGTCAGGATCAAATGCGGGTCTCTGCCGCTGTAAGGCAGCAACTCTGCTGCTGCGCCATCGTGCCGCTCAAACAGTATCTGCCCTCACTTCAGTTAGCAACACTGCAGCCAGGATACATGCAGATGTTTCTTGCATCCTGCTGCATCTACATACTTAGCCCAAGTTTCCGACCCTCAGCTCCGGCTCCATACCTGGCCCACATTTCCTCTTCCATTCACTTTACAACTGATGGCCTTTGTGAACCATAAATATTTCTTGCTTTGTGTTCCCTTTTTGGCTGCATCATGTGGACGACAATTGTACCTGCTCAATTGCGTTATTTGATATCTGCTATTTGGAACTGGTGTTCCTGGTTGAACAATATCCCAGGGGTATTTACTGCCTTTACTGGAAGAGGAAAGTTCTTTTCTAAACGTTATGCTCCGAAATTAAATCAAATCTATCTGGGTTAAATGACTGCAGTTTTGAGTACTGGTTCAATATTTGTGACAACACCCCAGATTTTGTACTTGTAGGACAATTCTTCAGGCCAGAAAATAAAAAGACAGGATCTCTGTTTCAACAGGAGTAATTCTGGGACTGGCATACATGCCCTTCACCACACCTTGCCCACGCCGACCAGTATTCACCATCTAAACCAGACCCCTTTCACCCGTGGTTAGCCCATTTGCCACTAAACGCTTACTGTCCATGTACATGTCCAAATGTCTTTTAAATGTTTTTATATCCATGTATGATATAAGGAATTCATTCCGTCCATTGACCCTATGTTAGATGTCAGAGGAATCTCAGTGTCCCATCCCTGAATCCCAGTGTCCCATTCCCCTGCTTAATTTTTATCTCTCCATTAGCGCCGTTTCACCTGCTGGGCATGTCTTGCAGATCCCGTATTTTGCAACTTTTAAGCTGCCCTCATTTGTTTGTTCTCTCTCTCCCTCCTCTTTCTAACTGTCCCCATTACACCAAGAATCCTACGACCCAATTTACAGCTTATCCTCAGAGCAACTCTGCCTCACGTTATCTGAGGTATTTCCTTTATCCTATCCATCCCTCCACCACCCTCTCCATCTTGAACTCGGTTTGTTTTCTCTCTTTCCCAGATATGATGAATGAATGGCCTTTGACTTGAATTGTTAATCCAGTTTATTTTTCCATGGATGCTGACCTGCAGTTGTTTACAGCATTTTCTGTTTGTTTCCTATCAGTTAAATGCAGTTTTGGTTGAATTTCTCATTTTTTATTATTTTAATGTCTTGGGCTTTTTAGAATGTTTATTCATTTCAACATTTGAGAATTTTTAAAATGTTATTCAGTTTTGGAAGTTGCTGGAGGAACTCAGCAGGTGAGGCATCATCATATCAAAACTGGTCCAGATGAAGGGTCTTGATCTGAAACGTCGATCGGGGGAGGGAAATGGATTGACAATATTTCAGGATAAGACCCGTTATCTGGGCTGGTTTTGATCGGTAAAATACAACATAGGGGAGCTGCCTCACCCGCTGAGTTTCTCCAACATTTTTGTCTACCATCGATTTTTCCAGCATCTGCAGATCTTTCTTAAACAAATAGTTTTGCATCGTCTCGAAATGTCAGATACCTTCAAGTGCAATGAAAAATCTCGCATGTAATATAAAAGAGAATGTTGTGGCGTGCTCTATCCTTTTAGACGGGTACACGGATATGCAGGGAATGGAGGATATGGATCATGTGCGGGTCGAGGAGATTAGTTTAATTTGGCGTCTGGTTCGGCATAGATGTTGTGGACCAAATGGCCTGTTCCAGTGCTGTACTATTCTGTGTATGGAAATACTCGAGTGGTCATCCCATGGAGAGAGAAACTGAGTCTAACATTTCAGGTTGACGATGTTTCGTTAGAATGGACTACTTCCGGCACTTTCTATTTATTTTTTAGATGTCCAGCCCCTGCAGTATATTGACTATGCCTTACTCCAGGGAAGGGCTTTGCCCCCCGTTAAATGATGTCAGTGGTATCTTTTTCAGTCGTCTTTTTCAATGAATTGTCTAAGGCCTTGGAGCCACCGACATCATGGCAGTGAAGTCATGCATGCCTTCCTGGAAATACTGGCCCCATTTTGTTTGGGCCAAGGCGTCGGTAAAGGTGCGGGGAGGAACTGCAGAATACTGGTATAAACCGAGGATAGACACAAAATGCTGGAGTAACTCAGCAGGTCAGGCAGCATCTCTAGAGAAAAGGAATAGGTGACGTTTCTGGTCGAGGCCTTTCTTCAAACTGCGAGGAGGAGAACCTTGAAAAGTAGGCATACCTTGAGGAGAGAGAATCAGTAAATGTGTTACGGAGGTTTTGAGAACACCTTGAAACATTGTCTCTCGTTTCTCAACTGTGTCTTACTGTTCATAAGTTCAAGGAGCATAATTAGGCCATGCGACCCATCAAGTCTACTCCGCCATTCAATCAGGCCAATCTATTTTTCCCTCTCAATCCCATTCTCCTCCCTTCTCCCCGTAACCCCTGACACCCTTACTAATCAAGAATCTGTCAATCTCCGCCTTAAAAAACAAGTATCCCATGACTTGGCCTCCATAGCCATCTGTGGCATTGAATTCCACAGAATCACCGCCTTCTAACAAAAGAAATTCCTCCTCACTAACACTGTGTCAGAGCCACGTGAGGGTGAAGGCGAGGAAGAGAGGGATTTGGGGTAGAATTGCACATATCACAAAAATCATGCAGATTTAAAATATCAGTGAAGTGAACAAAACAGTTATCCTTCCCCAGAACAACAGAACCAAAAATTAGAAAGCTTACTGTGAACCTTTAGAAACGAATAATTTATATCTAGGATACTGTGACTTTCACACTATTGAAAAAGTTACTGAAGTTGCAGAGGGTGGCAGCAGTGGAGTTGCAGCCTTACAGCGCTAGAGACCCCGGGTGCGATCCTGACTAGGGTACTGTCTCCACGGAGTTTGTATGTTTTCCCTGTGACCGTGTGGGATTTCTCTGGGTGCTCTGGTTTTCTCCCACACTCCAAAGACATACAGCTTTGTAGGTTAATTGGCCTCTGAAAAATTGAAAATTGTCCTTGGTGTGCAGGGATAGTGCTAGTGTATGGGGTGATCGCTGGTCAGCGAGGGCTCGGTAGGCCAGACTGTATCTTTAAAGTCTAAAGAAGGTGGGACTTTTTCCTTTGCAATGTTTCTAATCCCGCCCCCCCCCTCGCAGCAAGGAACTGATAATTTTTCAAAAAATTAGCATTTGAAGCAGACCTTCCATTTCTGTCAGCGCAGCATTTTTCCAGATTATATCCTAGCAAACGAAGACCATTTATCTGATTGTCTCTGACATCAAGATTGCTTTCAAAGTGTGGTGGAGCATGTGTTTTTGAGAAGTTGAGTAAACTTTCTAGTATTACGGAGTCAGAATATCAGCATTTAAATGGAGTTGGACGCGACAATCTGAAAATAGGACTGTAAAATTGTACTCTCCAGTTGGACGATTATGTTTAGGTTTTTCTCATATACAATTATTATTCTCACACATGGGACGCATTCTACGCATCAATCTCATTTTCCCACAATGTGTAGGAAGGAATTGTAGATGCTGGTTTACACCGAAGATAGACACAAAAAGCTGGAGTAACAAACAGCCTGTCAGGCAGCACCTATGGCGAAAAGGAATGAATGACATTTTGGTTTGAGATTGTAGAAGGGTCTTAACCTTCTCCAGAGGTGCTGCCTGTCCGGCTGAGTTACTCCAGCTTTCTGTGTCTATCTTCATTTTCCCGCAATCTCTACTGTCACGTCCATCACCTCTACTCCGATTCTCCAACTGCTCACCTACACTGGCAGAGGATGAAAATAAGGCAGAGTTTACTAAATAGAGAGTAATTTTTTATGTCTCTGGACATTCATTGTTTCCTTTTTCCTGCTTTTCTTCTGAATGAGTAGAATTTTGCTTCTACTCATCCGCAGTAGGTACACTATCCAAGCTACATAAATGGCCCGTATTTGACTGCACCAAGACATGGCAATAAAGCTTAGCTAAGCATAGTTTTGTTTATTACTGTCAGGTGTACTGAGGTACAGAGAAAACCTTTGTTTAACATTCAGTCAAAGAAAAGACTACATGTATATGATCAAGGCATCCACTGAGCACAGAAAGGTTATAAAGGTTTTTTGATCCACTGCAGTGTTTGTATCGATCCCCCAGTCTTTCTTTCTCCCCACCTCTGCAATCAGTCTGAAGAAGGGTCCCGACCCGAAACGTCACCTTTCTATGTTCTCCAGGGTTGCTGCCTGACCTGCTGAGTTACCCCAGCATTTGGTCTTTCCTTGGTAAACCAGCATCTGCCGTTCCCCATTTCTGGCGTGTTTCTATCGATGATGTTCACATGTCTAAAACAAATGGGGATTTGGGGATTTTGAAGGATCATTGGGTTTGTGTGTAACTTGGAGCTCATGGTATTCTTCAGACATTCCTATTCTCTTCCTGCTTGAGATCTCCAAGTTGAGCTGACATGTGATGTTAAGACATTTCAGTTGATCAGCTGCAGCACCCTCACATTCATCTGGCAAGCTCTTGGCTTATTATTTCCTGCAAGGAGATTTTGTCGTGTTTGTTCTTGAGGAGGGAAACTAGATGTTAATATTTTGTTTTAAAACCCTAGTCTCAGAAGTTACTCCTTTAAAATAAATTACAAACACTGTTATAGATATATTGAAATATTTGACTCTGTTCCTGTTCCTGTTGCCCACAAGATGAATCCCATAAAAAAACACTTTGGTGTCAGTGATATTTGGTGTTGAGAGTTTGATGCTTGGGTGAAACAATCTTTCCTTCCATAGAGCATAATAACCTTGTATGACTGTGGCCAGTAGTCATTCCACTATGTCAGTTTGCTCCTTTTAGAAGCCACTGCTATGTTTAGAAATTCTTCCTCTTTCTTAAAGCAACCGCCATTAAATATTCCAGGTATGTGATTTTCACAACCATACTATTGGCTGGAATTGGCAGCCCATTGATCAGAGCTGAGATCGTGGGAATTATTCTCCAGTTTGCTGCATCACCACTGACTCAACATATTTAAAATGCAAGAGGAACAGCACCTCGTATTCCACTTGCGTGGCTTACAACCCATCATATAAACATTGTATTCTCCAATTTTGGGTAACTCCTTACAAACCCCACTCCTTTACCCTGTATCTCACCTGGACTCACAACCATTTTTTCCCCCCCCCCCCCCCCCCCCAATCTACATTCCTTCTTCTGGCTTCACAATTCATAACTCTTTAATGCTTTTGTCTTGCACCTTTATCCAACCATCTGCCTATCAAACATCTCCCCCCCCCCTGTGTTCACATATTACCCAGTCACATTTGTCCAGCCCCTACTGTCTTCCAGCTTTCTCCCCCCATCTTCCCCCCTCATCCACTTTACAATCAGTCCGAAGAACAGTCCCGACCCAAAACGTCACCTATCCACATTCCCAAGAAATGCTGGAGTGACCCGCTGAGTTACTCTTGCACTTTGAGTCTTTTTCATTTGTAAACCAGCATCTGCACTTTCTTGTTTCTATATTTAAAATGCATATGTGCTTCCTTTTGAGTACATTCATCATTGGGCACAAATTAGGTTTGTCTCTACCTCAACAACAGGCCTCTTCCTTACTGTGGCAGCTCATGACATTATCTCAAAGATTTTACTCTGCCTAGGTAGCTTAGTTTTTCAGTTTAGTTTAGAGATACAGCTTAAAAAATCTGAGTCCGTACCAACCAGCGATTTCCCTACACTAGAACTATCCGACACACTAGGGACAATTTACAATTTTTACCGAAGCCAATTAACCTACAAACCTGCACATCTTTGGAGAGTGGGAGGAAACGGGAGCACATGGGGAAAGCCCACGGGGTCACGGGAAGAACACCATAGTTACCCTAATCAGTACTAGTCTTTCGTCCAATCACAAAAATAGAAACATAGAAAATAGGTGCAAGACGAGGCCATTCGGCCCTTCGAGCCAGCACTGCCATTCATTGTGATCATGGCTGATCGTCCCCTATCAATAACCCGTGCCTGCCTTCTCCCCATATCCCTTGACTCCACTAGCCCCTAGAGCTCTATCTAACTCTCTCTTAAATCCATTCATTGACTTGGCCTCCACTGCCCTCTGTGGCAGGGAATTCCACAAATTCACAACTCTCTGGGTGAAAACGTTTTTTCTCACCTCAGTCTTCAATGACCTCCCCTTTATTCTAAGACTCTGGCTCCTGGTTCTGGACTCGCTCAACATTAGGAACATTTTTCCTGCATCTAGCTTGTCCTTTTATCATTTTATATGTTTCTATAAGATCCCCCCTCATCCTTCTAAATTCCAGTGAATACAAGCCTAGTGTTTTCAATCTTTCCTCTAATGACAGTCCCGCCATCCCAGGGATCAATCTCGTGAACCTACGCTGCACTGCCTCAATCACAAAGATGTCCTTCCTCAAATTAGGAGACCAAAACTGTACACAATACTCCAGATGTGGTCTCACCAGAGCCCTATACAAGATAAAAGAAGAGTTGAATAGGTACTCTTATCTTAAATGGGTCTCTCTTCTCTTAAATAATGTGCTTATTGATGTTGGTAGGAGACTAGCGGTATTTTTTAAGTTGCAAAAATTGAGAATATGTTAATTTTAAAAATTGTTTTTTAAAAAACATTCTATCTTAAAACCTGTGTTTAAACAAAGTGTATTAAAAAAAATATTTTAACAAGGTAAAGGTCAGACCTTGAGCTCATGTAATGCAGTTGGTAATTGAGTGGGCGCTGTTGTACTCTAACCCACAGTGGTTGAGAAGGCTGGTGCTGGGCTCAACATCAGTCCAGCAAGGCAAGGCCCAGCTTGCTATCTGCCCCCTACCTCTTGGCACCTGCTTCATTGTCAAGCCCACTCCCAAACAGAGATACCTAGCCCAACACCACCGCCAAATGTACTGTAAAAAGGATGGATGGTGATGAACAGGGTATCAGTCATCCCTTTGACAACAATTAGTACCTTAAACACTGATCCTTTCCATGCATTTTTCAAAATTTCCTGCGTACATATTACTCTACAAACAGAACCTCTTGCAACATTGCAAAATGTTATGCGGGATAGTTTTCTAAACCAACATGTAGAGGAACCAACGAGAGAGCAGGCTATTCTAGACTGGGTATTGAGTAATGAGGAAGGGTTAGTTAGCAGTCTTGTTGTGCGTGGCCCCTTGGGCAAGAGTGACCATAATATGGTTGAGTTCTTCATTAGGATGGAGAGTGACATTGTTAATTCAGAAACAAGGCTTCTGAACTTAAAGAAAGGTAACTTTGAGGGTATGAGACGTGAATTGGCCAAGATAGACTGGCAAGTGATTCTTAAATGGTTGACGGTGGATATGCAATGGAAGGCATTTAAAGACTGCATGGATGAACTACAACAATTGTTCATCCCAGTTTGGCAAAAGAATAAGTCAGGGAAGGTGGTGCATCAGTGGATAACAAGGGAAATCAGGGATAGTATCAAATCTAAAGATGAAGCATACAAATTAGCCAGAAAAAGCAGCCTACCAGAGGACTGGGAGAAATTCAGAGTCCAGCAGAGGAGGACAAAGTGCTTAATTAGGAAAGGGAAAATAGATTATGAAAGAACTGGCAGGGAACATAAAAACGGACTGCAAAAGTTTTTATAGATATGTGAAGAGAAAAAGGTTAGTTAAAACAAACCAGGCACGTGCCGTGAGTAATTACTCAGGGTAGGCACTCAGTCCGCTAAAAAAAAATTTAAACCTCACATGCGCAGATTGTTCGCTCCGTTAAATAAATAAATAGACAGACAGACAGACAGACAGACAGACAGACAGACAGACAGACAGATTTGCCCAAGGCTTCCTAGTCCTAGACCAATTGGGGGAACGGTTCGTTTCACAGCGTGTGGAGAGTCTGTGCCGGGGGTCAAGTTGTGGGGAGGGCACAAGTGTTGAGAAGGAGGGTGTCGGGGATAATTGCAGAAACTTACTCACCGCTGCAGCAGCTCTCCGGGCACGAAGCCCCCGCACTGTAGCTGGGGATAGAAGCAGCTCGGGTAGCTACGAGCGGCCGGCGGTACCCGACAGCAGAACTGGCCGCCACTTCAGCGCCTTCTGCCGGCCTGCTCACCTCTGGCAGTGCTCTCCGTCGGAACACCTGTCACCTGCCGTTCGCCGACTTCGCTCATGTCAGCGGCTTCCTGTAAATCCTTAAATTCCCTCAGCCGAGTAACCTCAATCGCGCTGTCGGAATTTAAGGACATGAGTGAGGCCAGCGAGCGGCAGGAGAGTGGTTTGTAGACGGAGAGCTGCCAGAGGTGAGCGGGGACCGGCAGAAGGAGCTAAGGTGGCGGCTGGTTCCGCTGACCGGCCCGGCGGCCGCTCAGCCACCCGAGCTACTTCTCTCCCCCCCCCCCCCCAGCCTCAATGCGGTGGCATTCCACGCCTCCGTGCAAGGAGCGTCGCACGTGGCATTATCCCAATCCCCTCATTCATAACATTCGTGTCCTCCCCGCAACCTTACCCCGGGCCAGACTCCCGAAACACTGTGAAAGGAGCTCTCCCCCCCCCACACCCCGGGAAATACAGTATTTAAAAATATAAACACGAAATGTACTTACCACATTATTGGTACACAAGCTCCATTCTTCTCTCTTTGTTACCTAACATACACTTAAAATATTGACAAACCATATTTGAAAACCCCGCCAAGAAACTTGCTCTGCGCATGTGCAGTAGACCGATGCGCATGCGCAGTGCTGCAAAGGCAAGATTTCTGCTGCCTTCAGCCCCGATTATCATTGACGGCTTCAGGCAGCGCTGATGGCACGTGGGTTGCACAGAGCTTCAAGGGTTACAAGCGCTGCGGATGAAAGGCATGGAGAATTATGCTTACCTAAGAGATCGATCTCTTACATAGGCATAATTCTCCCATGCCTTTACTATTTATATTTAGTTATTACCATGTTATAATTTTAGTCAGGGTAGGCAGTGCCTACCTTGCCTACCCTGACGGCACATGCCTGAAACAAACGTAGGTCCCTTGCAGTCAGAAACTGGTTAATTGTTCATGGGGAACAAGGACGTGGCAGACCAATTGAATAACTACTTTGGTTCTGTCTTCACTAAGGAAGACATAAATAATCTGCCGGAAATAGCAGGGGACTGGGGGTCAAATGAGATGGAGGAACTGAGTGAAATCCAGATTAGCCGGGAAGTGGTGTTAGGTAAATTGAATGGATTAAAGGCCGATAAATCCCCAGGGCCAGATAGGCTGTATCGCAGAGTACTTAAGGAAGTAGCCCCAGAAATAGTGGATGCATTAGTGATAATTTTTCAAAACTCTTTACATTCTGGAGTAGTTCCTGAGGATTGGAGGGTAGCTAATGTAACCCCACTTTTTAAAAAGGGAGGGAAGGGAAAACGGGGAATTACAGACCAGTTAGTCTAACATCGGTAGTGGGGAAAATGCTACAGTCAGTTATTAAAGATGGGATAGCAGCACATTTGGAAAGTGGTGAAATCATTGGAAATCATGTCTGACGAATCTTATAGAATTTTTCGAGGATGTAACTAGTAGAGTGGATAAGGGAGAACCTGTAGATGTGTTATATCTGGACTTTCAGAAGGCTTTCGACAAGGTCCTACATAAGAGTTTGCATACAAACTTAAAGCACACGGTATTGGGGGTTCAGTATTGATGTGGATAGAGAACTGGCTGGCAGACAGGAAGCAAAGAGTAGGAGTAAACGGGTCATTTTCAGAATGGCAGGCAGTGACTAGTGGGGTACCGCAAGGCTCAGTGCTGGGACCCCAATTATTTACTATATATATTAATGATCTGGATGAGGGAATTGAATGCAACATCTCCAAGTTTGCAGATGACACGAAGCTGGGGGGCAGTGTTAGCTGTGAGGAGGATGCTAGGAGGCTGCAAGGTGACTTGGATAGGTTGTGGGTGAGTGGGCAAATGCAAGGCAGATGCAGTATAATGTGGATAAATGTGAGGTTATCCACTTTGGCGGCAAAATCAGGAGGGTAGACTATTATCTGAATGGTGGCCGATTAGGAAAAGGGGAGATGCCACGAGACCTGGGTGTCATGGTACACCAGTCATTGAAAGTAGGCATGCAGGTGCAGCAGGCTGTGAAGAAAGCGAATGGTATGTTGGCATTCATAGCAAAAGGATTTGAGCACAAGACCAGGGAGGTTCTACTGCAGTTGTACAGGGTTTTGGTGCGGCCACACCTGGAGTATTGCGTACAGTTTTGGTCTCCTAATCTGAGGAAATACATTCTTGCCATAGAGAGAGTACAGAGAAGGTTCACCAGACTGATTTCTGGGATGGCACGACTTCCATATGAAGAAAGACTGTATAGACTCGGCTTATACTTGCTTGAATTTAGGAGATTGAGGGGGGATCTTATAGAGACTTACAAAATTCTTAAGGGGTTGGACAGGCTAGATGCAGGAAAATTGTTCCCGGTGCTGGGGAACTCCAGAACAAGGGGTCACAGTTTAAGGATAAGGGGGAAGTCTTTTAGGACCGAGATGAGAAGATAATTTTTCACACAGTGAGTGGTGAGTCTGTGGAATTCTCTGCCACAGAAGGTAGTTGAGGTCAGTTCATTGGCTATATTTAAGAGGGAGTTAGATGTGGCCCTTGTGGCTAAAGGGATCAGGGGGTATGGAGAGAAGGCAGGTACAGGATAGTGAGTTGGATGATCAGCCATGATCATATTGATTAGCGGTGCAGGCTCGAAGGGCCGAATGGCCTACTCCTGCACCTATTTTCTATGATTCTATGATTTTTATGATTTATTTAGCTGAAGAAGTGTCTCGACCCGAAACGTCACCTATTCTTTTGCTCCATAGATGCTGTTCAACCCGCTGAGTTACTTCAGTTTTTTGTGTCTTCGGGTTAAATCAGCATTTGCAGTTCCTTCCTACACATTATTAATACGTGTTCATTTCACCTTTACACACTATAAAACAGCAGTTGTGGTGCAAGCCAGCGCATTTTGTTTCAATTCAAGGTGAAATTCTTGGGTCTGATTATTACTGCCAAATTCAATAGTTCCATTTACATCTGAAATCTGATGGGGAACAGCACTGGGTTTAAAATATGAGAAGAGGGGACTGATTTTCGTAGAGATTTGCAGTAGAGTAAAAAAACGCTTTTGCAGAAGACCACAACGTCAGAGATTGGTGTTTTGTCTCATCTTTCGGCAAGGAGCCTTGACTCTGCAATAGCAATCTTGTCCCTCAGGTGCAAGATCATGTGATAAAATCATACTCCAGAGATTGGAGTGGATAATCCAGACCAATGTTCTGTCGGTGCAGTGACGCAGTGAGAGAATGCTGCTCCCTCAGTGGTGCTGTCTTTCAGTTGATGTGTTAAACCTGGGATTCATCTGCCTTCTTGAATGGGTGCGAAAGACCCCAAGGCACAACTTGGAAGAAGTGCGTGCAATTGACCACGGTTTTGTTCATAATATTTATCTCTCAACCATCATTTAAAACAGATAATCTAGTTGTTATCTCATTACTGTTCGGGCCTGCTGTGTGTAATTTGACTCCCGAGTATGCACTTCATGAACGAGACCACAGCTTCTTAATTACGGTTTGATTCTGAGGTGCTTTACAACATACTTAGAAAGGCACCACATCTTTCTTTTGAATTGTGGCCATCCCTCCTGGCAGGGAGGGCGGTCCGCTAACCCGTTGCACCTCCCAGAGGATACGTTAGTGTATACAGACAATTAAAAACCTGGATTTATTTAGTCACTCTTTTTCATAAATTCTGAATAGATATTGTAGGTTAATTAACTTTGCAAATTAAGTTGTTTCTCTATATGAGAGTCCTACGTGAATTTGAATTCAGACGGTCCCTTTGATCTGTCAACTTTCCGCCCTGCTTCACTGGTTAAATGGTTTTTACTATTGTTAGGCCATGTCTTTTTCATTGCACTTCCCCAGTGATGCATTGCCTCCACCACTTGGAGTCAGTAATGATTGGGGAATCTTGCTCTACAACAGGGCAAGGATTTTGTTGCTTCGTCATGTCAGAAATTGTCGTGTGCCATCTGTAAACGGGATATGTTTGTTTTATGAAGCTTATTTTCACTCTTATAATAAAACTGCCGTAAAATAGCAATTCATCTTTGATTTTTTTTTTTTTTTTTTTTAAGTTGCTTTTTTGGCCTAAATGTGTGGGTCAAAAAAGTGTGTTTAAACCTTTTTGTTTTCCCCCTCACCCTCACATTTTTAATGATTTTTGTTTTCTTCTCCCCCTCTTTTTAGGTCTCCCCATGCCACACACCATTCCCCGACCAAAAGGGCAAGGTAGGTGATGTGCTCCCAGGGCTTTGCCACTGCTGCTCTTCAACCAGTTACCGGGTGGTGTGTGTGAGAGCAGCCTTGAGCTGACTCATTCAGTAACTTTCACTTTCTCTCACTCCTTCCCTCTGGGGGGGGGGGGGGGGGATTCACCTGCTTTCTGGCTACCTTGTTGTGGGAGGGGAGTTGCACATGCTTGCCTGTGGTCTTGTATGAGTTGGGAACGTGCACTTACTAATCCACTGAGCTGTTAATTATTAACCATGAGCTTTTAACTGCTGGGACACGCTTGTAGTTGGCGAATGAACTGTGCCTTTGATTTCCCGACTGTTCCTCCTACCTAGCTCCTTCAATTGATATGTTGGCATGTTCGGCATTGTGGGCCGAAGGACCTGCTCTTGTACTGTACTGTTCTATGTCTGGTTTTCCTCAAAGTACACGTGCTTGGGTACTTTGCCAAAGAATTGCAAAGGCTCTTTCAAAGAACCAACACAAGCACATTGGGAAAATGGCTCCTTTCTCTGCTGTGTCATTGTGAACCTTCTCATATAAGGCAGTCCAATGTCTCCCCCTGCCCCTCCACCCCGATTTCTCCCCACCAAGAATTCTCATCTTCATCCACACCTTTCCTGAAAGTCTGTGCCATGATTGGGCTGTTTTCTCCTTGGCTCCAATGCTTTCCAAGTTCCTTTTACTTTGGAAGCCCGGAAACTAACTTGCTGGAGGTTATTATTTGACTGTGGGAAGCATAACAGTTAAGCCTTTGGATTCTTAACTAACATCCACGATAAGAGCACTGGTTATAAATTGGTAACAAAAATTGCTGCCTTGTTTTCTGCCTAATCTAATAGGTGCTAAGTTTAATTATATAAAGAAAAAGGCTAATTCCTAATATGTAGTGCATTTATAACTTTAGAGTTGGTTAGGGTTTCTCAATAAAGAGTAATAATATTTTTATGGCACGGTGGCGCAGCGGTAGAGTTGCTGCCTTGCCGCGCTTACAGCGCCTTAGACGCGGGTTCGATCCCGATCACGGGTGCTGTCTGTACGGCGTTTGTACGTTGTACCGTGACCATATTGGATTTCTCCAGGTTTTCCTCCCACACTCCAAAGATGTACAGGTTTGTAGATTAATCGGCCTGGTATAAATGTAAAAATTGTCCCTAGTGCGTGTAGGATAGTGTTAATGTTCATGGATTGCTGGTCGGTGTGGGCACAAGGATCAGTATCCTCGCTATATCTCTAAACTAAGCTAAAATATTTACTGTTTAAAATTAATTGTTTTAAATGTTAGCTGAGGCATAAATATTGGCCAGCACCGTGAGGAGAGAAGTTTCTTGATCATATTAGAATAACACCATGGGATCTTTTGCAGCAATTTGAGAGGCCAGCTGGCTTCTCTTTTTATGTCTGGACTTAGAGGATAGAGTGCTGACATTCTTGTACCGCTTAACTGCTGCCATTGGAGAAGTTAGCACATCCCTCACTCGGTCAGGATTGAACCTGATAACGTATGGCTTGTGCTGCAAAGCACATTGACGTGAATGCTTTAAAGACCCCTGGCCATCACATTCTTTAACAGAAAGCGGGAGCACCGTGCTGCTAGGCTGCGGAAATACAGGTTTCATTTGATTCTAACGCCTTTCAGGCTCCAAGTGCTTAACTTGTACCATTGATCCAAAAATAAAAATTCGAAGAACTACTTTTCCACAAGATATAAATGTGTCACTGTATGTTGTGACTCTAGTTGTGCCAATAATAATTATAGAAAATTCAGCGCACCAAAAATGGAGTTCCCTGGAACAGAAAAAGTGATTCAAATCTTCAGTCCTCCGGAAATGTTAAATTCTGTTGAACTGTGTGCTAGTATCATAATCTCTATAAAATCACAGTATTAACCTGCGCTTGACACATGGCCTCATCTAGTTAGGCCAGCAGGGACAAATAGCTGGCTCAGTATGAGGAACATGTTTAGTAAAAACTTGCTCTTCTATAGCACCTTTCACCATTTTAATATGTTCTGCAAAGTGTTGCACCCACTGTATTGCGTTAAAAGCAACTCTTAGATTAGTTTAAATTTCAAAATGGAGTTCAAATATAAGTCGCATCCTATTTTTATCGCACCCCCCCCCCCCCCTTCATAGTTGTGTAGATTGTTAGAGAACTTGTCATGGAATGGATATTAATTTTTTTTGTTCGCTGTTGTCGGTGAATTTGCGCATTGCACATATTTTCCCAGCTACTAACTAGGAATCAACATCCTTGAACAGTTTAGTTTACTAATATGTGACACTCGGCTACCCTTTTGATCGCAGACGAAGTGTGCTGTGGCATGAATATTCTTTGTGGTTGTTGGAATTGAGTAGTTGAGAATTTAGATCAAATGTTTCTATCAGCTGTTTTTATTTCTTGTTCTGGTTTTCTTTTAGATCACACAGTTCTTGTGCTGCCAGCCTAATTTTATAACTCTGATCTCATTCCCCATCCATTTGAGCTCTGGTACAGGTCCACCACCGATTTTGTTTTTCCAGCAACTGGTCGTCCTTTAATCAAGACAAAATTACAAGAGAGCACTTGAAATCCCTCCCAACAATGTGACGCCAAAGCGGGATGAGACAGCTGATCTCGACCTCATCGGGACTTCCTCGCCGATTGGCGGGTCGAATTTGCTGAGGCACTGGAGTTCTGGCAGATCCGTTCCAATAGCAGGCCAGTATCTCGGCCCCCCGGCGACTGTACAGTTGGAACTCCTCTCGGAGGCAGTGACCCCTGTTGTTCCGGCAAAATGTACAATCCGCAGTTATGGGGAGAAGGCAGGAGAATGAGGTTTGGAGCAAGAGATAGATCAACCATGATTGAATGGCGGAGTAGACTTGATGGGCCAGGTGGCCTAATTCTGCTCCTATCAAGAGCGGAACTTGCTATCAAAACATGGAGGGGACCGGGGGACAGGGGGGACACAATTTTTTGGCGGGCGCGCGCGCACATGCGCACACTCACATGTGCGAGGCTTCGGAGGCTCAATACAGCGCTAAATGCAGCTCAACTCTGCCTGTTGCGCCAGGTTAACTACAGCCCTGACTGGACTGGCGGGATACTAGCTCTGCTTCTCCGCGCTGCCCATATTTCCCGCAAGCCCAGGCAGGTTCACCAGGCAGTTGAGCTGGGTTTTGCGCTGCTTCTCTGCGCTGGCTGTGGGCCTGGGGGTACAGCTCGCGTCTGACTCCTGACCTCTCTGGCCACCCATGGGCGGGGGGGGGGGGGCACTCGCATGGGGACGGGACAGCGCCAGAGACCCGGCCGGGATCGTTCCTGGCTGCGGAAGGCGTGCAGGTCTGTGCCACATCTCCCTCCTCCATTCACCGTACTCTATCCTCAATCCCACCCCCCCCCACCCCACTCCTCCTTCCTCCAATCACCCTGCTGAATTATCATGCCCCGACCCTATTGCCTGCTGACCGATGTCTCTTTCGTCCAATCGGCGCCCTTGATCAGCAGTCCCACCTCCACTGTCTCGCGGAAAGCGGAGATTTTAAAATCCGGATTTCAAAAACTTGGGGGGGAGATGTCCCTCACCTCTCAAAACATGGGGGGAACGTGTCCCCTCTGCCCCCCCCCCCCCCGTGTTTTCTGCCCCTGGCTCCTATCACTTATAATTTTATGATTATGAGTCCAGTAAGGCTCTGAAACCAAGAGTGCAGGAAAATCGGTGGTGGACCTGTACAAATCTCATTATTGAACATGAGCACATGAACAGAAATAAAGAAAGCTTCGCTTTTTGGAGTGGGGGGGGGGGGGGGGGCTCTTGTTATCTAGCATGTATTGGTTTGTGAAAAAATGAATTCCCTGCTTTATCAACAAAAAGTCCCATGGACTCTTTGATGGCAATTTTTTTTAATTGTAATTCCTGGAAATTGATGTGGATCAAGAGCAAACAGAAAGATGATCCTCAATCAGTTTTCCATATATACTTTATGAAGCCTGGCATTCAAATCAAACATTCTTTCACCAATGCAGATCCTAAAAGTAAGCAAGATAATTTGCTCATCTGCACTCCAATTTAAATTTGTCCTATTTAATTTTTACTCCTATTAACAGTTAATATAGAGTAATACGTTTCTGTAAGAATGCATGTTCCTGGTATGTGCTAACAAAATGAACAAACCACAAGTGCATTTGCAATATTGTAAATGAAGCATGAGAGCGTGCACTCATTGCTGCCTGTTGGATCCTTTCTATCTAAAGCATGAGTGCCTCCCTGGTTGCTATGTGTTCATGACAGTGCCGTAAAATCACGAGGGTGTCCACTGGTTACAACATTTCAATGACATTCTAATCATTGTGGGTTGGTTTCCGGGCATTTGTAATCTCAGCAGCTGCCAGAAATTTCCCACTGTGTTAGAAGATTTTTTTTTTACAAATTATTGTAGCAAGATTTCAACTTTTCAAACAAGTTCCTTGTTTGAGTTATAAATTATTTATTGAGCCCACTTTTGCAGTTTCACTGAAACAATTGTGCAATGTGAATCTCTTCCTCTGTATTTGTATAATCTGTATATCAGATAATCCACCTTAAGTTTCCTTCCACATCACTGCCCGTGGCATAGGATTGCCTGTCATAAAGCAGACTTGCATATTTACATTTAGGTACTTGAGCGGTGGGCCACCCATGCTTCAATGGTCACCTAGCTGACAGAGGGAGAGAGTGAGTACCAGCTCGGCTCGTGCTCGTAGAGGGGAATTGACTGGTTCTGCGGTCGAGGAAGAAACGGAGGGCTTTAAGGCCTTCCTGGTGGGGGATGTAGGGTGACTGAAGGTCCATTTGCCGACCAGCTCCGCCAGCTGACGGACGTGCCCTTGCCTTGAGTGGGTTTATGCCTAGTGTTGAGGCCCTGAGAAGTTCAGGACCTTCCCCGTTGTAAATCGCCACTGAAATACTTTGACAACTGGTTCTGCCAGGTCCCCAGGCTGAGCCAGATGTTAAAGAGCAAAAGTATGTATGGATATCACTTACAGTCTCAAAGGTTTAAAAATAACTAAGGGAAATATTAAAAAAGTTAATACTATATTTGAAAAAGAAAAAAAAAACTTAAGTTAATGCTATCACATTTTCTTAAATTTTTTAAATTACAATATGCTGAAACATTATTTTATTCTAGAAAGTACTTACTAAATATATTAATATAACCGTTAAATCAGAAGTGTGTATTCCTTGTCCTTCACAGCTGTCTCTCTCCATTCAGATGAATGGGTTCTTTGTTCCTCTGCCATGTCTAAGCTGGCATTGGTTTAAGAGACAGATTTGAAGTATAAGTGCAGGGAAACTGCAAGCCTTTGTGCACCATCACCCCATTCTATACAGTCGAACAACATAGGATGGTCAGGAAAACCCTCACAGTCCTGTGTGGAAATTTGGGACTTTAGTGTTTACCCAGAGTTGTGAACTTTTGAGAGTGTCTCGGAGGTAAATGTCAGCGTTCCCATACAAACCTTCCAGTGGTTCTGGGGAATATTCAGTCCGTCATTGCACAAGGTCCAAGACTATGCAGGCATCAGCCATGGACCTGTATTCAGTCTTCTGATTTGGAGTGTATCATTTATTTGCAGTTCCTAGAAGGCCAGCACGATTGTTTTTCACGGACTATTTCAAGAACTCCCACAGGAGTTGGAGTAGGCCCGTCCACCTTGCATTGCCATTCAGGAAGACTTTGGCTGATCTGAACTGGCATCAACTCCATTTTCTTGCCTGTTTCCCAGAACCCCAGATTTTTTTCACTGAAACATGAATATTTTGGCTTTTAATATAGCAAGTTATTTAGCCACTAAAGCTTACTGGGTTAGAGAATTCCAAAGGTTGACCATCTACTGGAGGTTCTGGCCCTTCTGCTTACAATATCCGTGCAGAACATGATGCCATGTTCAAGGGATGTGGAGAGAAAGCAGGAAACGGATACTGATTTTGGGTGATCAGCCATGATCATATTGAATGAAGGTGCTGGCTCGAAGGGCCGATTGGCCTACTCCACCTATTTTCTACGTTAAACACATCTGCCTGTACTAGATCCATATCCCTCCATTTACTGCATATCCATGGTGCCTACTCAAAAGCCTCTCAAATGGTATTATTTTATGTGTCTCCACCACCATCTTTGGCAGCATGTTCTAGGCAACTACCGCCCTCTGTGTGAAAAGAAAACTTGCCATGCTCATCTCCTTTTAAACGTTGTCCCTCGCACTCTAAAGCTATGCCCTTTAGTCTTTGACCAATCTGTATTCGGTACTGTAGATTTGGACTGAACAAAGCTCTGTGGAGTTGCGAAAATACTTCACTGTGATTGTACTCAATCCCGTTTGTAATCATAATCGATATCCCATTTGTCTTCCTTATTGTGTCTGCTTGCTAATTTTCTGTGTACAATGACACTTAAATTACTATATTGTATTTTCCTTTAATTTTTCTCCTTTTAACTGGTAATTCTGTTTTTCCATTCTTCCTACCAAAGCGGATAACCCCTTATTTCCTCACATTTTACTTCGTCTGCCCAATTTTTGTCTATTCACTTAACTTATCTACATCTTTTGTAGATCTCTTTGCATTTTTCTCACAACTTGCTTTCCTGCCCACCTAACTTTGTATCATCAGCAGATCCAAATACAGCACACAGGGTCCCATGATCTAGGTTATTAAATCGATTAGAAGATAGTTGTCGCTTCAGCCTTGAGGGTTTGAAGATAGCTGATGCAGCCAATCAAGGATTAACATGCTCTGTTGCCACATAGACTTTTGTTTCCAAATGTAATGGGTAAGCCTGTTTAGTTGATCTGGTCCACGGCAAACCTTTCTGTAATTTTTGATTTACAATTTTTCTGTCACTGCTGTAGGGCTTGAGTTCTTGTAGCGGGTCCACATGGAGTGATACATTCCTATGAATGGTGGTAATGTTGCAATTCTTCATGTTTGCCTTGAAGATATTTTTGAAACGTTTCATCCCCTCTACTCTTGAGTGTCTGCCATGGTTGAAATCAAGAAAGGCTTGTTTTGGAAGTTTAAAGCTTGGCGTTCATATGACTTGGCAAGCTCAGTGAAGTTAATGCTGGGTGATTGTTGTGTTGGATGTACTTGCCAGAGTATATGGGAAAATGGAATTGTTGACGGAGACTTAGAGACCTTCCTCCAAAAGCTCCCAATTAACAATCCCCAGCTGTGGCAATGCAAGTTAGTGGGGTATCACAGAAAGTTTACAACGTGCAACAAGGCCAGTCAGCCATCTTGCCCATGTTGGTTGTAAAACAGCTAATTGGTATTATCTAGCATTTGGCCGGCAGTCATATATGTTATGGCTCTTCCAAGTGCTTTATAAATTTGATGAGGGTTCATGTCAGACAGAGAATTCTAGTTGCCTTTCACTTTTTAAGATTTCATCTTCTGGTTTTCACCCCCTCAGCTTTGGAAATTTTCCATTTAAACTCTTCATTATGTATTCAGCCTACTTAAATCTCATCACCCTCCTCTGTTCCAAAAAAGAATACCTGGGCTTTCCTCATAAATACATTTTTCCAGCCTTTTTTCCAACTTTGTAGATTTTCTCTGCGCCCTCTCTGTTTTTTCCTCCAGAGTAGTAACAAGGACAGGGAGCAGTATTAAAGCTGTGTCTAACTGGAACTATATACAGTTTTAACAGAACCTCAGATAGACACAAGTTGCTGTAACTCAACGGATCAGGCAACATCTCTGGAGAAAAAGAATAGATGACGTTTCGGGTCTGAACTGAAGTTCCAACCCGAAAAGTCCTTGCCATCTCTAAGGATCTTTAAATGTAGTCAATGGTATCATTTTATTCCTCGATATCACTCAACATCCTGCCACTTACTGTACCTTTGGTAACCTTGTTGAGCTTCCCAAACGCATTATCCCACACTTCACTGGATTAAATACCAATGTCTGTTGTCTTATCCAACTGACTGGTCCATCTAGTGTCGGCACAGTGCCGCAGCGGTAGAGTTGCTGCCTTACAGTGCCAGAGACCCTGGTTCGATCCTGACTATGGGCGCTGCTTGTACAGAGTTTGTTCGTTCTCCCTGCGACTGTCTGGGTTTTCTCCAGGTACTCAGGTTTCCCCCCACTCTCCAAAGACGTACAGGTTTGGAGGTTAATTGGCTTTGGTAAAATTGTAAATTGTCCCTAGTGTGCAGGATAGTGATAGTGTATGGGGATCGCTGGTTGGCGCGGCCGAACGGCCTGTTTCTGCGCTGTATCTCTAAAGTCTAAATCTATTTCTTCCTACAGTCCAAAGTTTTTCTGTTAACAATACAACTAGCGTATCCAGCAAATTTCCTTATCATTCACCCTACATATAAGTTCTATCACACAAAAACAATAAAGAACTGGACTGTATTTATTCAGGCATATGGTCTCCTCCCTATTCTGCAGAAATTGGATAGGGACAGTGCACCAGAAATGCTTTAAGGTATGGGGGAGTATCAGCATTGCTCTCTGTAGAAGATCTAACATGTATATATGGAAGTCAAGGCAATGTAAGTGTCCTCCCCAAAATGTACTTTGAAGCAGAATACATTTTATATACTTTACAATGCTATTGCCTGAGTAACTCCCTGGGTCAGGCAGCATCTCTGGAGGGAATGGATAAGGCTATGTTTCGGGTCAGGACCTTCTTCAGACTCGTTGCATCCTTCTTGCATCCAATTAAAATGCCATTTCTCTGTTTATTTCAGCTCCTTTATGGTCATTTACTGATAAGTCATTTTTCAAAGCACGTGCTTCAACTGTTTTGTATTGAAGAATTATATTAGTATTTTACCTTGAATATTTTCACCGTGTGAATTTTCAAATTAATAAATATCCTTTGCTAGTGAGGTGTCTTCAGGAAACCTCCAAGACGACACCTCCTGGCTCATTAGGATCACTCTTGCCTATGCATCAGAATGCTGTGAATTCAACTTTCATACCAAATGCTTGACTACTTTTGCTATTCCCACTCCAGCTTCTCAATTCGGCATGATTCTTAATGATGTATCTGACATTTATTACATGCTGCCCTTTCCTGGTTCATTTTCATCTTTATTTCTTCAAGGAACACAAGCTCCGGATGTCCCTTTCTCCTTCATAGTAATCTGTTTAGCTTGCTTCCAAATTATCTTTGTTTTACTTCTTTAGCGGTTTGTCTGCCAATTTTTGTTTTTGCTCCATTTATGGTGGCACTCTCGTCATTTAACTGTGTCCACCAATTTCCAATGGACTATCTTCACCATTGAATGCCGACGTGGTAGTTTCCCAATTGATGCTTTAAATTTTCAAGCACTGTGGCATCTGGAAACAACTCTCACCAGCAATTAATTTAGAATGATCACATTGTGTTCCCGTTAACTGCAGTTAGGCTTTGTTATATTCAAAAGACAGCTCGGCCTAATCATCAGCTTCATTGCAGCTATGGAGTAATAGTTTTTCAGTGCACAATACAAAGTTTCTGTTGTAACAAGGCAGCATGGTTGTACGTTACTGTGAGTAGTGTTAGACTTGCTAAAGCAACTGAGCTATGAGCTAGTGTGTTTACATTTATGGTTTATATTATCGTAATTTATTTTAGATTTAAGTGGTAGTATCAAGAGGTTTTAATGGGACATTACTGAGGTCTGAAGTGTCAATACGTCCTCGTGTGATCTTCAGTGAATGAGGAAATTCTGTCACTGATTCAGTTGACATCCAAATACAAAAAGTGACTTGATTGAATGCCATCCTCTCCATCGCTCCGAATGTTGATTCCTTCCATCATTAAGTGTGTGTAGCATCCACAAAATGCACGACAGTTACTAGCCAGGGCTACTCTGACCCCACTTCCCAAACCAGTGACTTCTACTAACAAGAAAGATAAGGGTAGGGGCACATTTTTGTGCATCACCACCTACTGGTTCCCCTCCAAGTCATCACATTTGGGAAATATATTACCATACATCCATTGTCAATGGGTCCAAATTCAGGTTCTTCCTCCACAAAACAGCAATGTGGGAGTATTTGCCAGAAGGACTTGCAGTGATTCAAGAAAACAGTGGTTCATCATTACCTTCTCAGGGATATGTAGGGATGAGCAATAAATGTAGTCCTTGCCAATCACACCCATGTCCTGAAAATTAATAAATTACAAAAAACTGCGATAATTTAGTGAGCACCGAAAATGGTTGTCACACGGAGGTGATCATTGTAAGTGGTGGATGTGAGGTGCTGAAGCTGGGGATTTGGAGAAAAACACTCCTGGTGTTTGGGAGAAAATGTGTGACAGCCCACAGTGGGAGGAGAAAGAGGGCATTGACCAAAACTGGAGTAGAAAAGATCTTGGGAGAGGCCCCAGAAAGATTTGACCCGTGGAAAGTTATTTTCCAATTAACACCATGAAAGAACCATTGTGGTCAACCAGCTTGAGGGATGGTTGTAAAATCTGCTACAGTGCATTCAGAAAGTATCCAGACTCCTTCCCTTTTTCCACATTTTGTTACAGCCTTATTTTAAAATGGATTAAATTCATTTTTGTTATCATCTATCATTTTTGTTATCATCAATCTACCCCTATCAGTTTGCCTACCGCAAGAGCAGGAGTACGAAGGATGCTATCTCAACGGCACTCCACTCCGCCCTCTCCCACCTCGACAACAGAGACACCTACGTGAGAATGCTGTTCATCGACTATAGCTCAGCATTTAACACCATTATCCCCTCAAAACTGACCACCAAACTCAGCGACCTGGGCATCAACCCCTCCCTCTGCAACTGGTTACTGGACTTTCTAACTAACAAACCACAGTCTGTTAGGTTGGACAACCACACCTCTTCAACCCTCACCCTGAACACCGGCGTTCCACAGGGCTGTGTACTGAGTCCCCTCCTCTGCTCCCTCTTCACCTACGACTGCATACCTGCACATGGGTCTAACACCATCATCAAGTATGTAGATGATACAACGGTGATTGGCCTATCGGGAGGAGGTTCAGCTCCTAGCAGCATGGTGCGCTGACAACAACCTGGCCCTTAACTCCAAGAAGACCAAAGAGCTCATAGTGGACTACAGAAGGTCCAGGGGCTGCACGCACTTCCCCATACATATTAACGGGACGGAGGTGGAACGTGTTTCTAGCTTCAGGTTTCTGGGGGTCAACCTCTGATGACCTCTCTTGGACCCACAATACCTCAACACTGGTCAAGAAGGCTCACCAGCGTCTCTTCTTCCTGAGGAGACTAAAGAAGGTCCATCTGTCTCCTCAGATTCTGGTGAACTTCTACCGCTGCACCATCGAGAGCATCCTTACCAACTGTATCACAGTATGGCATGGCAACTGCTCTGTCTCCGACCGGAAAGCACTGCAGAGGGTGGTGAAAACCGCCCAACGCATCATCGGTTCGTCACTCCCCTCCATTGAGTCTGTCCAAAGCAAGCGATGTCTGCGAAGGGCGTGCAGCATCGTCAAGGACTGCTCTCACCCCAGCCACAGACTGTTTACCCTCCTCCCAATCCGGGAGGCACTACAGGTCCCTCCGTTGCCGGACCAGCAGGTTTAGGAACAGCTTCTTCCCTGCGGCTGTTACACTACTTACCTCTGCACCTCGGTGATTGCCAGTCACCCCCCCTCTCCCTCCCCCCCCGGACACTCATTCCCCCAATAAAATTGCACTACTGATACTGTTTGTACATATATATATATATATATATATATATATATATATATATATATATATATATATATATATATATATATATATATATTACTGTTCATTACTCTATGTTCGCTCTTCTGGGAGAGATGTTAACTACATTTCGTTGTCTCTGTACTGTACACTGCACAATGACAATTAAAGATTGAATTGAATTGAATACCACAATATCCCAGAATGAAGAAACGAAAACAGGTGTTTAGAAATTTTTGCAAAGTAATTAAAAAGAAATAACTGAAATATCACATTGACATAAGTATTCAGACCCTTTGCTATGACATTCAAAATTGAGCTTAGGTTCTTCATCCTGTTTCCATTGATTATCCATAAAATGTTTCTACAACTTGATTAGAGTCCACCAGTGGTAAATTAAATTGTTTATACATGATTTGTAAAGGCGCACACCTGTCTATATAAGGTCCCACCGTTAACAGTGCATGTCAGAACGAAAACCAGGATATGAAGACGAAGGAATTGTCTGTAGACCTCCGAGATAGGATTGTGTCGAAACACAAATCTGGGGAAGGGTATAAAACAATTTCTGCAGCATTGCAGGTCCCGAAGAGCACAGTGGCCTCTGTCATTCTTAAATGGAAGAACTTTGGAACCAGCAGGACTCTTCATAGAGCTGGCCGCCCGGCCAAACTGAGCAATCGATGGAGAAGAGCATTGGTCAGTTAGGTGACCACGAACCCGATGGTCACTCTGACAGAGCTCCAGAGTTCCTCTGTGGAGATGGGAGAACCTTCCAGAAGGACAACTATATCTGCGCATAGCTGTGCATCGATGCTCCCCATCCAACCTGGCAGAGCTTGAGAGAATCTGCAGAGAGGAATGTGAGAAATTACCCAAATACAGGTGTGCCAAGCTTGTAGCGTCATACCCAAGAAGACTTTAGGCTGTAATCGTTGCCAAAGGTGCCTCAGTAAAGTACTGAGTAAAGGGTCAGAATACTTATGTAAACGTGATATTTTAGTTATTTCTCAAGTCAAGTCGTCAACTTTGTTTGTCACATACACATACAAGATGTGCAGTGAAATGAAAGTGGCAATGCCTGCGGGTTGTGCAAAAAACTACAGAACAGAACAGAATCAGTATTTACATGTTAGAAAAAAAACTTTAAAAAAGACACAGCGCAACAGTAAATTAGCCCCTGGTGAGATAAGAGTTTACAGTTGTGACGGACTGTGGGAAGAAACTCCGTCTCATCCTCTCCGTTTTCACAGCATGACAGCGGAGGCGTTTGCCTGACTGTAGCAGCTGGAACAGACCGTTGCTGGGCTGGTAGGGGTGTCCCATAATGTTGCTGGCTCTGGATCTGCTCCTCCTGGTGTATAGGTCTTGCTGGGGGGGGGGCGAGTGTAGTTCCCATAGTGCGTTTGGCCGAACACACTACTCTCTGCAGAGCCTTCCGGAACCTGGGCAGAGCTGTTCCCAACCCAGATTGTGATGTTGCCGGACAAGATGCTTTCTACATCCTCGGAGAGACTCTGAATTTCCTCAGCTGCCTGAGGTGGTAAAGGCATTGCCTTGCCTTACTCACCAGTGCAGCAGTGTGTGTTGTCCATGTCAGATCCTCTGTGATGTGGACTCCCAGGTATTTAAAGCAGCTCACCCTATCCACAGTAGTCCCATTTATCTCCAGTGAAGTGTTCGTCCTCGGATGTTGTGCCCTTCTAAAGTCCGCAATCAGCTCCTTAGTTTTAGTGACATTCCAGAGCGCCAGATCAGCCACCTCCTCCCGGTAGGCCTTCTCATCGTTATCGGAGATCAGGCCCACCACCACAGTGTCATCAGCAAACTTGATGATGGAGTTGGAGCTGAACCTAGCCACAGTCGTGTGTACAGGGAGTACAGTAGGGGGCTAAGGACGCAACCCTGGGGGGATCCTGTGTTCAGGGTGACAGGGTTGGATGTATGTCTCCTCATCTTGACCACCTGGGGCTTGGCGTTGAGAAAGTCCAGGAACCAGGCACAGAGGGGAGTGTTCAGCCCCAGTTCCAGCAGCTTCTCAGCAAGTCTGGTGGGGACTATGCTATTGAAAGCTGAACTGAAGTCAATGAGCAGCATCCTCACATAGCCCCCCCTTCTGGCTGTCAAGGTGAGAGAGAGTGGTGTGCATAACCTGGGAGACCACATCATCCGTGGATCTGTTTGGACGGTATATGAACTGCAGCGGGTCCATGTTGCGAGGGAGGAAGGCGCAGATGTGGTTCTTGATCAGCCTCTTGAAGCATTTCATGACCACCGAGGTGGGGGCCACCGGTCGGTAGTTATTCGAGCAAGCTGGAGAGGCATTCTTAGGCACTGGTACAATGGAGGATCTTTGGAAGCAGGCAGACTTGGCCAGGGAGAGGTTGAATATTGTGGTGAGCACTGGATCAAGCTGAGTAGCACAAGACTTTTGTACTCGCCCAGATAAACCATCTGGGTCTACAGCTTTCCTCGTGTTCACACGCATCAGAACCCTCCTCACGTCGTGCTCGGACACCGAGAATGTGTGCACATCCCCAGCGGTGGACCTCCCTCCAGCCTCGCTAGCCAGCGCGCTGGCGATGTTTTTAGACTGCGAGCTAGGGGTGATGTTGCCCTTCTCGAATCGTGCCTAGAAAGAGTTCAGGTCATTAGCTAGGGAGGTGCCGGCATTCGGTTGAGGGGGGGGTGGGGCTGCTCTGGTAGTTAGTTATAGTCCGTAGCTCCTGCCAGAGGCGTCTGGTATCCTGCTGCTCCACCTGCGAATCCATCCTGTCCCTGTACCTCCTTTTTGCGTCCTTCACCGCCCTTCGCGTCTGTAGGACTCTACCTTGTAGTCGTCCATATTTCCGGGTGCCAGGCCGGAGTTGCAAGCAGTGGTGCGAGCATTCAAGGCAACGCGAATGGGCCTGCCCACCCAGGGTTTTTGATTAGGAAAGATGCTAACACTTACCGTGGGGACGATGTTATCGGCTATTGTTGCAATGAAGTCCGTGATTCCTCCAGATGGCACGGCCGGGTCCAGTCGCTGTTGTGGTAGCTCCGTGGAGACTGCGTTTTTTTAACTTGTATGTTTATTTTAAATTTATTTCTAACTGCTGACACACTGTACGACCAGAAAACTCTTAAAACTAACCTTTAGCGTAAACGAAGACGTTTTAAACACTGTGCTCACCAGCGTGGCCGGCAGAGATCATAATAGCACGCTGCGGCAACAATAGGAGCACAGCTCCGAGAAAAAGTCGAAGAAAACATCGAGGTGGGGGGGGGGGGGGGGGGGGATGAATTCGGAATAGGCTGAGAGCCCAAGCCTTCCGTCCACCTCTGCCCAGCATCCTTCTGGCTAACGGTGAAGTAGGCGAGCTGGGCGCTGAACGCCGTGGAGAGGCCGCAGGGGACACAGTCTCTGGTAGTGGAGCAGCCAGCCCAGTAGTGGGAGGGTATACAAAACACGAGACCTCTGGATGCGGAGTCGCCGGACGCGGTTCCTTCACAGGAAGGAGATGTTGACGGTTGCGCCTGTAAATGTCCCCGTCCGCACTAACCAGGTAGGAGCGCGGTTCCTTGGCAGGGCTGTGGATGTGACCCAGATGGCCCTAGCCCTTGTTGGTCTGGAGGCGAACAACCTGTCCGCTGGAGAGAGGTTTAAGTGGCTTACTGGACTTGTTGAAAAAACGTTTTTGTGCATCGCGCTTGAATTGTAGTTGTTTCTGGACTGCGGGCGGAGAACGGACCTGTGGCTGCAGAAGCTGCTGGGGTACAGGCAGGGCAGCACGGGTTTGACGAGACATCAGTCGTTGGGCTGGGGAACCCAGTAATGGGATTCCTGGTAATGTTCCTTAAATTGAGCAGGTCCAGGTAGATGTCAGATTTAGCAAGGTAAGAACGCTCCATTAGTTTTTTTGCGCTTCGGGTGGCCCGTTCGGCAAGTTTGTTGCACTGTGGAAACTCAGGGCTGCTGGTGATATGTCGAAAGTCCCATCATTGTGCAAAGTTTTTGAAAAGCTGACTGGTGAACTGACTGCTATTGCCGGATAGAAGGCGTGCAGGGGAACTGGCGTTGCAACTTCTGGATAACTGCTTCAGATGTGATGGTTTGGAGTAGATCAATGTCAATCGAGCCCGAATATGAGTTGACAAGAACCAGATAGTGTTTCCCATGCCATTCGAATATGTCGGTGGCTACCGTGGATCATGGTAGAGGAGGAACTGGGAGCGGCATTAAGGCCTGCTTCTGCTGGTGTGGCGTCAGGCTTTTGCACATGGCGCTGACTTTAGTTTTGTCATGTATGTACGTGGTCATACCAGGCTAGTAAAACATGCTCTGTGCCCGTTGTAAGGTTGCCTCCACACAGGGGTGGCCCCTGTGGACGCTGTCGAAGTACTGGTCCCGGAGGATGGCTGGAACAACTGCCTTGTGGCCCTTGATTATAATCCCGTCCTGTAACACCAGTTCGACGCGAACCAGGAAGTATGGGCAGATCACGAGCAGGGTGCCGTGTTGTTTATCCGGCCAGCCACGCTGGATGGCTGTGGACAGCAATTGTAAAGTCTCGTCAGCAGCCGTGTGCTCTGCCAGGCTGCTTAGGCAATCAGTGGGAGCATACAATACCTTCACTACTGAGAACTGGTCCTGTTCAGAGGGCTGTTGTTCGCTGGTTTTACATGGGGCCCTTCATAGCGTATTTTTGTTAAACTCAGAGAACGAGATGACTTTACATTTCGCTCCGGTATCAATTTTGGCAATCACAGGCTTGTTATTCACAAACATGGTTACATCAGGGTCAAGTTGCTCATTAGAGGGAGGAGGGAGTGGATGGCTGAACAGTTATCTTCATTTGCAGAGAGCTGAGCGGGTGGATGGCTCCTCAAGCTCCTGGCTTTCGTTATCAGCAAACTCATGTTGTAACAGGTGCAAACTTGTCCTTTGGTCGGATTGAGTCGCACGGGAATGGCAACATTTCGCAAAGTGGTTGAATTTCTTGCAGAAATTGCAAATTTTACCATAAGCAATACAGAACTCCTGACCCGGAGCATTAGAATAGTTACAATTAGGACATCGAGCAGCAGACCTTCTCTGCTGCCAGCTTGTTACGACAGGAGGTGTCTGTAAGGTTAACACAATACTGGGAGCACTGCCCAGAGATCACAGATTTAGTGTGAAAAGGCATTATCTCAGCAATCTGCCAGGCGTGTTTGGCTTAATTTAGAGTCAGTTCAGTGTTACGAAGTAATTCGTCACTGAGCATACCTCCAACGAGTTTGTCACGGATCAGTTCATCGTATAAATCTAGAAAATGACAGCGCGCAGCCATGTGTTTTAAGCCGCTGATGTGTTTCTGGTCTCCGATTGGAGGCGTGGGTTTGTATCCCACTTCTGACACCATGTAAAGAGCCGAGTCGTATACACGTCAAGATACAACACATATTTACAGCATTGGTCTGCAGGACATTACAGTCACTAGCAGCTACTCAGACTGAATTATGTAAGCAAGCTCTTGGTAATATAAATTGTACATTAGGCGGAGCAACTACTAACAAGCACTACAATTAGTTAGTAGGAAATAACCAATCTACAGGAAAGTGTTTCCTATAGCCCCTGATGTCCTTAATGTTCAAAAATCCACTGAAATACCAATCGGCTAACTGTCTTTATGGGGCTTGATGGAATTGGAGAGCAGTTGGTGTTGAGGAAAATATGAAAAGGGTTTGGAAGAAATAACCAGATTTGGGAACTGTCGAGTGCTTTGGGGAGCTCTGCTGAAGGGAGGCTTTCAAACAATTGGAGGAAGTTTAAGGTGTGCTGGGAAAAGTTGGAAGAAAGATAAAACTTTGGGAATAGTTTGAAGGAACTTTAGGAAAAAGTATTGTAGTTCGGTGATTGAAACATTAGAAGAGGAACCTTGATGTCTCCACAATGGTAAGACTTTTGTCAGATGCTGATAAGATTTTGGAGTGATATTGTGGATTGGTTTGGAACAACTAAGCTGCATTTTAGCTCTGCAGGCATTTGAAATTTGAAGAGTCCTTGAATTGGGTTCAAAAGTGATCATCTCTAAGAATTTAGCTTAATTGAAAAATGCATCCCAAGTGTATCTTTTGTGGAAATAGAATCTGGAATCACTAGGGAGGAAGAGCCTTCGGCTGGGGATGATGGTGGGTGATAACATATGATCTTATTATTTGGTAGGATGAACATATTGGCGTTTCTGCCACGCGTAAAGTGCAAAGATCTGTGACCACAAAGCCAGGCCGACACTTGCTACATAAGTGAAGCAAACAAGAGCCACTGGGTGGTCTCGATCTTAGAAACTGAAAATTCCTCTTGAAAATGCGGATTTTCTTTTTCGGATATAACTCGCTGAAATTTCATTACTCTTAAACAAAGGTGGAGGTTCATTACTACTGCTCAGCTGATTGCTGATACCAGGACAAACATAATATATCAATCACACTCTCCTTTCCCCACACTCCCCACAGCTTAATATGTTTCTTTTTCTTCCTTCCTAGTTCTGACAAAGGGTCGTCAACCTGAACTGTTAACTCTATTTCTCTCCCCTCAGATGCTGCCTGACCTGTTGAGCATTTCCAGCATTTTTTATGTTTCTTTTACATTTCCGACACCGGCACTTGTTTTATTTTACTCTTTCATGCTTGCAACGTTTAATGAACTGTAATTCTGCCTGTTCATTAACTGTTCTGACTTTCATATGAGGAAAGACTGGATAGACTCGGCTTGTACTCTCTAGAATTTAGAAGATTGAGGGCGGATCTTATAGAAACTTACAAAATTCTTAAGGGGTTGGACAGGCTAGATGCAGGAAGATTATTCCCGATGTTGGGGAGGTCCAGAACAAGGGGTCACAGTTTAAGGATAAGGGGGAATTCCTTTAGGACCGAGATGAGGAAAACATTTTTCACACAGAGAGTGGTGAGTCTCTGGAATTCTCTGCCACAGAAGGTAGTTGAGGCCAGTTCATTGGCTATATTTAAGAGGGAGTTAGATATGGCCCTTATGGCTAAAGGGATCAGGGGGTATGGAGAGAAGGCAGGTACAGGATACTGAGTTGAATGATCAGCCATGATCATATTGAATGGTGGTGCAGGCTCGAAGGGCCGAATGGCCTACTCCAGCACCTATTTTCTATGTTTCTATGAAATGACAATTGTTAACAGCACTATCATTCTTTAATAAACCAAGACCCATAGGACCAAACTGCACATTTAGTAATGGGCATGCAGCATGGCTCATGTACAATAGTTTTTTTTCAAAAGAAATGTGTACATTTTGGTCGACCACTTTTGTACCTCAGTGCATTCATATTATGATTCGTTCATGCTGCCAAGTTTGACAGAAAATAATAAATGAAAAGTGTTTTTAGCAGTTCAGTCTAACCGCTGCTCTCTCTGTTTTCAGAAAGAAGACATGGTTCTTCGTGTAAGGCGAGTCTCTCACCAGCTTCTTCGACCTCCAATTTGACAACGTCACCCGTCCCAATGAAATCCAAAGCCTGCAGTAGCCATACCACAATTGGTAGCAACTGCAAGCCTTTCAAGTCACCAAAAGACAATCTACATACCTCCAATAATAAGCAGCATCAGACAGTCTTTCCTTCCAAAGTAACAAGAGATAAATCATGGTGGGTATTTTTAATTTGTTTATATGATCGGGATGTGTTTTTGGTTATTGCTTTTAGAATGGATCCTATTTCTCAGTTTTGTTCACCCAAGGTATAGTGAATGTTTCAGTACTTTGGTAGAGATTTTATGTAATCAGTCTGAAATCATCAGTAATTTGTGTGCTGTCTGAAAAAGTGCAGTTTGAATCTGTTTTGAATCGCACATGTCTTGGTGATTTTGAAAAAAATGCTTTGTGAATAGTTGTCCTCAATCTGACCAATGGTGTTTAAATTCACTATCTTTACATGATTGCACAACATAGAAACATAGAAATCAGGAGCAGGCCATTCAAGCCTGCACCGCCATTCAATATGATCATGGCTGATCATCCAACTCAGTATCCTGTACCTGCCTTCTCTCCATACCCCTGATCCCTTCAGCCACAAGGGCCACATCCAACTCCCTCTTAAATATGGCCAACAAACTGGCCTCAACTACCTTCTGTGGCAGAGAATTCCACAGATTCACCACTCTCTGTTTGAAAAATGATTTTCTCATCTCGGTCCTAAAAGACTTCCCCCTTATCCTTAAACTGTGACCCCTTGTCCTGGACTTCCCCAACATCAGGAACAATCTTCGTGCATCTAGCCTGTCCAACCCCTTAAGAATTTTGTAAGTCTCTATGAGATCACCTCTCAATCTTCTAAATTCCAGCGAGTATAAGCCGAGTCTATCCAGTCTTTCTTCATATGGAAGTCGTGCCATCCCAGGAATCAGTCTGGTGAACCTTCTCTGTACTCCCTCTATGGCAAGAATGTCTTTCCTCAGATTAGGAGACTAAAACTGTACGCAATACTCCAGGTGTGGCCTCACCAAGACCCTGTACAACTGCAGTAGAACCTCCCTGCTCTTGTACTCAAATTCTTTTGCTATGAATGCCAACATACCATTCGCTTTCTTCACAGCCTGCTGCACCTGCATGCCTACTTTCAATGACTGGTGTACCATGACACCTAGGTCTCGTTGCATCTCCCCTTTTCCTAATCGGTCACCATTCAAATAATAGTCTACTTTCCTGTTTTTGCCACCAAAGTGGATAACCTCACATTTATCCACATTATACTGCATCTGCCATGCATTTGCTCACTCACCCAGTCTGTCCAAGTCATCCTGCAGCCTCCTTGCATCCTCCTCACAGATAACACTGCCCCCCAGCTTCGTGTCATCCGCAAACTTCGAGATGTTGCATTTAATTCCCTCATCCAAATCATTAATGTATATTGTAAATAGCTGGGGTCCCAGCACTGAGCCTTGCGGCACCCCACTACTCACTGCCTGCCATCCTGAAAAGGACCCGTTCACTCCTACTCTTTGCTTCCTGTCTGCCAGCCAGTTCTCTATCCACATCAATACTGAACCACCAATACCGTGTGCTTTAAGTTTGTATACCAATCTCTTGTGTGGGACCTTGTCGAAAGCCTTCTGAAAGTCCAGATATAACACATCCACTGCTTCTCCCTTATCCACTCAACTAGTTACATCCTCAAAAAATTCAATAAGATTCGTCAGACATGATTTACCCTTCGTAAATCCATGCTGACTTTGTCCAATGATTTCACCACTTTCCAAATGTGCTGCTATCCCATCTTTAATAACTGACTCTAGCAGTTTCCCCACTACCGATGTTAGACTAACTGGTCTGTAATTCCCCGTTTTCTCTCTCCCTCCCTTTTTAAAAAGTGGGGTTACATTAGCTACCCTCCAATCCTCAGGAACTACTCCAGAATCTAAAGAGTTTTGAAAAATTATCACTAAGGCATCTGCTATTTCTGGGGCTACTTAAGTACCCTGGGATGCAGCCTATCTGGCCCTGGGGATTTATCGTCCTTTAATCCATTCAATTTACCTAACACCACTTTCCGGCTAACCTGGATTTCACTCAGTTCCTCCATCTCATTTGACCCGCGATCCCCTGCTATTTCCGGCAAATTATTTATGTCTTCCTTAGTGAAACAACAGTGTTTTTTATTTTGCAAAGGGAAAGTTAATCTATTTTTCCTTAAATGCCTTTCTTTCAATTATATTTTCTGTTGCTAATTTGGAAGTGCAATGTATTGGAACAGCTATTGAAGAATTTTTTACTTGACGGTGCCAAGTTTCTAGTTTTCGTGAGGTTAATCTTTTCCGAAGGTGAAATGGGCCAGTGATCAGTAGGCTTGTTTGTAAATACATTAGAAATCCAGAACAGGTTTGCCTGCTTCCTATTCCCTCAAATGCCAGCAAACTGAGGGGAAAAAAATGTGCTCTTCTTAACATTGTGGACAAGCCTGCAACTCAATGTTGCATGTCAGAACCAAATTTCTAGTGTATTTGTGAAAGCAGCTTTAATAAATTACCTACTCCTTTACTTTTCTGGTTTTATTTCAGAACTTCACTTGAGAACAATGTTTCACATTTTTGTTTTAATTTAGTTTATTGTCACGTGTACCAAGGTACAGTGCAAAGCTTTTGTTGCGTGCTAACCAGTCAGCGAAAAGACATGACCTGATTACAATCGAGCCATTACAGATATTTCCTTCCTGCATCCTTCCTTTAATGTGGTGACCAGAACTACACACACTATTCCAGTGCTGTGGAACCATAGTTCTATAAAACTGCAACATGCCTTCTTAATTTAGACCTCCAAGTGTTAACAGATCATAGTCCTCCAGCCAAAATAACATCCTTCTTCCATTATCCTCTGTCTTCTATGGATTAGCTGGTGAATGCAAATGACCAAGTCATTCTGGATCCCATTCATTTTCATCTTCTGAATCAGCCAACAATGAAGGACCTTATCAAGTGCTTTAAACTCCATGCAGACAACAACCTATCTTCCCCAATCACTTTTGTCACCTTTTTTAAAAAAGCATAGTCAGGTTTGTAAGATGTAACCTGCTGCGAACGAAGCCGCATTGACGACTGTCCTTATTTCGTCCATCCTCTTCTAAAGGTGAATCCGATCCCTAGGAATCCTCGTCAATAGCTTCCCTTCCACTGATGTAAGGCTCACCCTTATTATCCCTACTTCCCTTAAATAAAGGCACAACATTGGCCACTCTGCAGTCCTCTGAGACCTCGCGTGAGGCTAGAGAAGGTATAAAGATCGTCAAGAACCCAGTAGGCTGTCCTCTTGCCTTTCTCATTATCCTGAGATGATCAATTTAGGCCATAGGGCCTTATCTACCTGGGTACTCTTAAGGAGCCCTTATGCTACCTCCTTCTTGATCTCAGAATGGTCTAGCATATTGGTAAACCCCACACTAATCTCAATATCCTCCATTAACAAATGCAAACTATTTGTTAGTACCTCAACCACATTCTCTGATTCCAATGGATCCCCCCCCCCCCCCCCAATTATTGATAGTGGACGGTCAACCATGATCACAATGAATGGCGGTGCTGGCTCGAAGGGCCGAATGGCCTCCTGCACCTATTTTCTATGTTCTATGTTTCTATTATCCTACCCTTTCCTAGTTACCCTCTTGCTTTTAATCTATCATAATAAGCAGACACAATGACTATTATTATGCATCAAAGCTTTTCTTAATTCTACCACCTGCAATTAAAATATCTTAATTATAGAAGAGCTCCCTTGTGCAAATCCACTTTTATAAGCAAGAAGTGGATGCTGTTTTCCAATTTATTTTGTCACGATCTGCTTCCATGATTCTTTCATTGTTATCTTTGTGGGACACCGATGCAGGAGAATCCCTGGGATTGTCAACTACCAGTGAATTCTGTGGAAACCCGAAACAATTGTCTGCCTGTCGGCCTTGTAATTTGTTTTGTAAATGAAGGTGATTATCACCTATGCTGCTGAGAATTTTTTGTTCCCAGTTCTGTATTACCAAGAAACAGTTGTGGTACAATATTTGCTGTGCAATTTAGCTGTTGCAGTGCCTCATGTATTTCGGTGGTTTGAAAATACTTAGAAAGTGAAGTACTAAAATCTGAGGTACAATAGGCTGGTGTCTAAGTTGCTGGTAGAATTTAGTAAATTCTGCAACAAATAGCCTGCGGCAGAAACTCGACCCAGTGCTAAATGGCAGATTTCTTGCCCGGTTATTGCGATTTTTGATGTTAGATGTCAACCAAGCCTCCAGGAATTCTGTGTCTTTCATTCCTTAGTACTCCATAGAGTTGCATTCTACTCAGTATGAACTGCAGGGCAAACCACTTACCATAACAATCGATCTAGGAAACCCTCATTGTAGTACCAACTCCAGGTGCAGTCACACTCTCTATGCCGTTGCAGCAAGAATTCCTTATTCTATTCCGAACTGCTTTCAATAATAACCAACGTTTGATTCTTTTTAAAATTTCTAATTTTTATGAATGTGCACATTAATTTTCTTTGAAAAGTACAAAGGGCTCCAAATCCCTCTGCATACCAAGACTTGTTAGCCCATCCCTTTTTAAATATAGGTAGACAAAAATGCTGTTGAAACCCAGCAGGTGAGGCAGCATGTATGGAGCAAAGTTAATAGGCTCCATAGATGCTGCCTCACCGGCTGAGTTTCTCCTGCATTTTTGTCTACTTTTGATTTTCCAGCATCTGATAAAACTTTTAAAATATAAATGCTTTTCTGTTCCAACCAAAATCTGGAATCTCCCACTTTACATTTCCACTTGCCACCATTTCCCCACTTTACATTTCCACTTGCCACCATTTTGCCCAAGCAATTAATCTCTATCCCTTTTTCTGATTTATAAATTTCCTAGTTGTAAATAGTCACTAGTTATTATTTGTCACATATGCAAATAAATGCACAGTGAAATATTGTACTTAGTACACATGCGGGCGCCACAATTTTTGGGGCCATTATTCAAAGTTTGGTAAGTCCCTCTGGCCGTCTTTGTGTCCTGGGGGCACCTCTGGCAGCCAGAGCTGAAGGCGCTGGAGGCATTACCCGGTTCGCCCTCCTGCAGGCCCACGCTCCCCACATCTGACGTCTCCATCTCCCTCCCGGTTATGCGTCTGACGATCTCTCGGGGGGGGAAGGGGGTACCCGGTCCCGCCCCTGCCATCCTACAAGCCTGCGGGCAGGTTTCTGATCCCTTACGAGCCTTCTGGGCGGGCAACTTGGGAAGGCCTCCACCTAAAGTGCAAAGAAATTTGGCCTTGACTGTTTCACTTCAGCATTGCAGCCATTGTGTTTACGATTTTTAAACTGGAATGATGGAAAAGCCAGTTTGGTCCTGGTTTAAGAATGACACTGGATCATTTGCCATTTGTGTGAGGAAACTTGGATGTTCCTTCCCAACAAGTGCAATATAATTTGAATGCTACTAAGGATCTGGAAAAGATTATTGATTATTTCATACCAATGGACCAGAAGCGAGGTATAGGTAGAACACAAGGGAATGGTTTTGACGTAAAGTTGATATTTATTATTCTTGTTCTGTTGTTGAGGAGGACATAAATGATGGTGTTTCTTTTGAGGTATAAAAAACTTGATGTGATATATCAAATATCTAATGTGAAATAGGACCAATGTTTTCTAAAGAGAAAATGGGTTTCCTCTAGGTGCTGTAGCTTCCTCCTGCATCTAAAAGATGTGGGTTAGTAGATTAATTGATGACAGCTAATTGTGCCTCATGCATAGGAAAGTGGTAATATCTGGGGGAGTTGATGGGTAGGTGGGGAAAATAAAATAGGATTAATGTTAACAGATGCTTGGTGGTTTGTGCATACTAGGCCGAGGGCTCCGTCTTTATGTTAATTTTATGCAATTGAACTTTATTGCAGCACAGGTATCTCCAGAGTACATACCCTACCATAGCACAACAAGTGATAATTGTGTGGCGCAGTGGTAGAGTTGCTGCCTTACAGTGCCAGTGGCCCGGGTTCAATCCTGACTGCTGGTGCTCTCTGTATGGAATTTGTGCGTTTTCCTTGTGATTGCGTGGGTTTTCTCCTGGTGCTTCGGTTTCCTACTACACTCCAAAGATATACAGTTGTGTTGGGTAATTGGCTTCTGTCACTTGTAAATTGTCCCTGGTGTGTAGGATAGTGCTATTGTTCTGGGTTATCGCTGGTTGGGATGGACTCGATGGGCCTAAGGGCCCTTTTCCCACGCTGTATCTCTAAAGTCTAATAGCTGCCCTTTTTGTGATTTATTCCTGGGCTGAGGTTTCAACTTTAAAAAATTCATATGGAATCATTATGGTCTTGTCAAATACAACGCAGTATATATTGGGTAAAATTAACACAATAAGAACGTTTCAACAACAAGCAGTTGAGGAATATGAATAGGCCAATACATTTAATGTATTTCCTAGATCTCATCATGGTCAAACACATCCCTCCAGCAAAAGGCTGACTTATCAGGCTTATTTACAACATTAGTTTGTTTTTGCAATTCCACTGGGGTCTTTATGCTGTTGATTCATCTTGCCAGTTTTTTTTTTACTCTGGCCTTGTTTGAGCTAGAGTAAGCAAAACTTACAATGTTTGGAAACTAGAATCAAGTTCATGCCGGCCCATTGAACGCCTTACAGAATATAAAGTAATTATTGGTTAACTACCATTTGCCACTGAGGAATGATGATTGATTTTAGGCCTTGTGTAAAATCAGGAGGAGCTAGAGAGTATATCAACTTATCATTTAATCAGTTTGTTAACATTTGACAGCAGTGTTTAGATAAATCCTCTGACGACCTTGGGAGTTATGAGTGCTGGTGCAGGACTCCCAAAAAGTTAATCTGTAAGTCGAGTTGGTAGTGAAGAAGGCAAACTCAATGCCAGCATTTATTTCAAGCAGGCTGGAATACAAAAACAGGGATGTAATGCTGAGGCACTATAAGGCGCTGGTCAGGCATCATTTGGAGTATTGCAAGCAATTTTGGGCACCATATCTGAGGAAGGATGTGCTGAGTCTGGAGAGGGTCCAGAGGAGGTTTACAAGAATGATCCCAGGTATGAACGGGTTAACATATGGTGAGCATTTGACGGCACTGGGCCTGTACTCGATGGAGTTTAAAAGAAGGGGGGGGACCTCATTGAAACGTACGGAATAGTGAAATGCTCAGATAGAGTGGATGGGGAAAGGATGTTTCCACTAGTAGGAGAGTCGAGGACCAGAGGTCATAGCCTCAGAATTAAAGGATGTTCCTTTAGGAAGGACATGAGGAGGAATTTCTTTAGTCAGGCGGTGGTGAATCTGTGAAATTATTTGCCACAGAAGGCTGTGGAGGCCAAGTTAATGGATAATTTTAAGGCAGGGATAGATAGATTCTTGATTAGTGTGGGTGTCAGGGTTTATGGGGAGAAGGCAGGAGAATGGGGTTAGGAGGGAGAGATATATCAGCCATTTTTTAATGGCGGAGTAGACTTGATGGGCTGAATGGCCTAATTCTGCTCCGATCACTTATGACCTTATGACCTGTTCTTTGCATGCAGTGACTCTTACAGACTCATCAAGAGTCCTCTTTATGCATTGACAACTGCCTCTTAGGCATTTGTATTTAAAAAGGGATGGGCTAACAAATCTTGGTATGCAGAGGTTGTTTGTAACAACCTTCCTTAAGCCCGTTCAATGTTTTACGGTTCTTCAGGTCAATTGTGACCATGGGATTCAATGCCTGATTGTTCAATTTCAATAAAACACGTATTTTGCAGATCGATGGGGAATTTCAATTTATGATACTTCCATGAGGGGAGAAGCAACTAAAAACAATGTGGGGAAACAATAAAAATAAATTATTTTTCCATCTTTCAATTTACATGACGAAAATCGTAATTTCTCTTTATTTTTTAAAGGTGTATCCTCCTCTTTGTTCCCTTGTGGTCTCACTAGAAAATGCTTCTCCTTCTGCTGCGGTCATAAGGAAGGATAGGTGAGCTGGTCCAATGTCTCCACCTATACCATTCTTCCACTGGCTGTTCACAAGCATTGATAACAGCCTATTGGCGATTTCCATCACTTTTTTTATTTCTATCCACCCAACACTTCTAGTGAGCTGTTTGGCTTCCACTTGATGCTTTGGCACCGCGGCACATCAAAGATTTGGAGGTCCAAAACATAGAAGCAATAAGCCTGCATTATCATCATATTGAGTAACTACGCACACATTCGGTCTAATTAGTCTGTGTTTGTATTGTACAGGAACAGTAATTCTAATCTTATGTAATCACCTCGTTCCCATGGCTCTGTAGACTCCTCTCCTTGAACCAGTTCATTACCCAATACCTAAATGTTTTCAAGGTCAGATTCCAACCTTATTGCTTCCTTATTCTTGCAACATTGTCGTAATATTGTTTGTCATGATTTGGCCCAGATACTGGGCAGTCTTATATCTTTATCCCTTGACTCATTTGCTACCACCTTATCTATCTTCTTTTGTTCATTCACTCTCTCAAACACTTAACAAATTCTCCCCTAGTTTCTTCTATTGGTAATTAAAACATCCCTAATTTTTCCAAGTCGTTGAAAGCACCATCCAGCTTAATTTACTTAACACTCTCTATTGGCCTAATACCTTTGCTGCGAAGTAGATCACAAAATGCAGCACAGCACAGTTAGGGCGGTGCAGCGGCAGAGCTGCTGCCTTACTGCGCCAAAGACCCGGGTTCGATCCTGTCTGCGGATGCTGTCTGTACGGAGTTTACACGTTCTTTCTGTGACCGTGTGGGTCTTCTCCAGGTGCTCCGGTTTTCTTCCACATTCCAAAGACGTGCAGATTTGTTTTCTGTAAATGGTCCCAAGTGTGTAGAATAGAATTAGTGTACAGGTGATTGTTGGTAGGCATGGACTCGGTGGGACGAAGGGCCTGTTTCCACACTTTGTCTCTAAACTAAACTAACTAAAGTACTCCATCCTGTAAAGATTTGGACAACTGCAGATTGATTTTGCATCTGCGCCTCTTACCATAAAACCCAGTGTTCTCTTAGCTGTTTAAGTGTATCCACTTAAGCCGCACTTTAACGTCTTATAAACCCGAGCCCCTTAAACCACTCCTTATTTACGATACCAATTATTTGTCATGCAAAGTACAAAAATGTACCAATTTACACTAAATTACATTTTCCCTGGCCCACCTGATACCAGTCACCCACCTTCATCTCCCACCTGTTTCAAGCTCCTTAAATTTTTAAAAATGTTTTAGTGAAATTACTTCTTCGAAACCTCTGCAGGAAATAGGCCACCCGGTCACTATTAGTTGGATAATTCCTGCATCTCAGGGATCAGGCAAGTGAACTATGAGTGTGTTTATTTAGGGGAACGATAACGATATCTAGTACCCGGTACTTCAGATGTAATTTCTCCGCAGCCTTATATAATTGCAGTCAGACATGTGTTATTCCAATATTCCTTGCTGTAAAGGTTAACATACTTGTTCTAATTGCTTGCTGTGCCTGCAAACTAGCCTTGTGATTTGTAAATCTTGTTCTCCCTGAATACCAACATTTTGTCACCATTTTGGAATGGTGTCTTTTTGTCATTTAAAGAATAGAATTTTGTTTTCTCTACCAATCTTGACAGGTTCACCACCTTTGCACATTTATATTTTGTTATGTGATATTCTTCCAGATTCACTTTAACACTCTGCATCTGTCGCAGTCCATTTGCATTCTCCTTGCCTTACTTTCCCACCTAGATTTATATTACTAGTAATTTTGGATGTATCACTTTTACTTTTATTGCTGTAGGTTGTAAAATGCTGGATCCCAATGCATGACTAATCTGTTCTCTGTCAGTAAAGCAGTGTTGATGTATTATGGAGTCTATTTTTGTGTGAAGAAAACATTTTATGTGTTACCTTTTTTTTGAATGCATTTTGAAAGTTAAGACTCCATTCCCTTTAACTGTCTTGCTGGTCACAACACCAAACAAGTTGTAACTCATTTGTCAATTATAATATTTCTTCCATAAATCTTTATGACCCTGTCCAACCATTTTATAATTGTATAAGTGCCCTGTACCGTGTCCTTATAAGAATCTAGCATGTTCCCTATTGCTCTTGTCCAGCTGATTTGCCATTGTTTCAAATCATGATAGGTATTCTGAAGCCTATGATAGTTTAGAATTTCAGAACCAGTAGCTGATCCATTCTCTCTTAAAGCCCAAGAATATAGGCCATCATGTTAATGGCATTTGTCAGCTTTAGTATCTTTGATTTTGCTCAGTGCTTCTACTTTACAGATAACAATAGCTTTTTATCCCCCCCACTCTAACTTTAACTTTGGTTTCCTACTCATTTTTCTTATCTTCTGCCACAAAGGCAGATACAAAATTTCTGTTTAATTTTCTTGTCATTTCCTATACATCAATGTAATATCTTGTATTTCTGCCTTAATGAGTCTCGTTTAATATTATTAATCTATTTCTACATCGTTGTGGATGCATTTACAAAGTGATAACTTTTCTCTTGATGGGTCGGTCGCTCTGTGTTTGTTCTCTCTTCCTTCTGCCAATTTCATGGCAACCTTTGACTGAATTCTGAAATACTCCCAGTCCCCTGTTGGAAACATTAATTTAAGGCTGACGGAACTTGGTAGCTGCAGTTGGACTACTTTTCCGGTGGGATGTTTAATTATTTAAATGTATGTTTATTGCTAATTGTTATTTAGTTTCCTTAACTTACATGATGTCATATCCTTAAATATCATATTCTAATCTGCCTTACTTAAAATCTCATAACTACGCAGTTTACTTTGCAGAGATTTCAGACTTTCTGCAGTTGCCATTCTCAAAATTAATATCAAACCAAGACTACCTTTCTCAGAGACTTCATTTTAACTAACTCTCTTTTGTTGTTAACTACAGGATCTAAAATAGTTTATTGTCAACATGCTTCTTTAAAATACACATAAAGAAAACTCTTTTGTCCACACTTGTATTGGAAATGTGCTTTATGCTGTTGTATGACAGATTTGTGCTCCAAAATTACTGTGCTATCTTTGTGGCATAAATGCCACAATCTTAACAAATGGGTCTGCAACAGTAATAATTTCAGTGCAGATCATTGTCCAGCAAGGCTTTGTCCTCATGTCAGCCCGATCCTTGTTCTAAACTTTCTAACCACAATCCATACTTCAGTTCCCACAAACCTAAGCCTCTGTCCCACTTCCACGACCTAATTGGCGACCTCTGCCGAGTTTTCCCTTGACTCACACTCGCAGCATGGTCTCCACGAGGTCGTAGGAGTGGTCTCCGCGTACTCGTGGCCTCTAGTAGGTCGCGGCGTTTTTTCCAGCCTGATAAAAAATGTTCATTAGTTTTTTTAAAAAAAGGTCGGCATGGAAAAAATCGATACTTTTTACTCGTAGGTAGGTCGTAGTAGGCCGTGATGGTAGTCGTAGGTCGTCATAGGTTGGTAACTGGCCTGAGAAAAAAAATGCAAACATGATATCATTTTATCATGTGATCATTTTCTACTCGTAGCTAGTCGTAGTTGGTCTTAGATATGGAAGACTGAGGTCGAGTGGGGTCGTAAGAGGTCATAGACATGGTCGTAGGAGGTGGTAGACATGGTCGTAGGAGGTGGTAGACATGGTCGTAGGAGGTCTTTTACTTCTGTGAGTCAACACGACCTTGACTGCAGTCCATCCTTTCACCCTTTTTTATTTTTATTTTTAGTCCTGTTAAAAACAAAATGTTTGTTGGAGGTCTTCTTTTATGTGGTAGGGGGGAAACTTTATTCCCTAGTCCCTGCCTGGTTGGTGAGGCGGCTTCCCTCCGAGCTGCTTCTTCGCCTCTTCCTCGCGGCCTACCATCGGACTGGAGCGGCGATTCCTGTCGGGACCGGCTGGAACCCCAGCTTCGGTGGCGGCACAGCGCTGGGACACCATCACGGAGCGGGCGATGCCTTACCAGGTCACCGTGCGGTAAGCTCCGGAGTGCTGTGACCGCCGACTCCAACATCTGAGGAGCTGCGGCGCGTCCAGCCGCAGGCGACGCTGGATTTAAAACACCGCTGAGCCTGTGATCCGAGATCACCAGAGTCGGAGCTCCAACCAGCGCGGCCTGAGGCCTTCGGGTGCCGCGGTCTTCAGGGAGGAAGCGGCCGCTCCAGACATTCCAAGCCGCTGAGGAGTGTTCACCCGACGCCGGAGCTCCATCTACCCGGCAAAGAGGGCCTGAAAACATCGGCATGGCTGCGGAGGCCACAAATAGGCCCCGACCTCGGGTGATCACAGAGGACGAGGACTGAACTTTCTGGTGCCTTTCCCCACAGTGGAAATTCTGATTTTGTTGTGGGGGGACGTTCATGTTGAATTCTATAATGTGTTGTGTCATTTTTATTTTATTTTTATTTTTCTATCGATGTACGGAAATGTAATTATTTCTTCTATGTAAAGCACTTTGGTTAAAACGCGAGTTGATTTAAATGTGCTATATAAATAAAATGTACTTACTTACTTGACATTTTTTTCAACTTGTTTAGGGTCTTCTAAACTCGTCGATTAGGTCGTCCAAGTGGGACAGGCCCTTTAGTTTAGTTTAGAGATACAGCGCGGGAACAGGCCCTTCGGCACACCAAGTCCTCACAGACCAGCACCCCCTGCACTCCCCTGCACTCCCAACACTATCCTACACCCACAATTATACCGCCAATTAGTCTACAAACCTGTTGTCCTTGGGAGAGCCCCATGGGGAGAACGTACAAACTCTGTACAGGCAAGTGCGCATAGTTAGGATCGAACCCGGTCTCTGGTGCTGAAAGGCAGCAAATCTACCGCTGCGCCACTATGCCGCCCTACTGGATAAGTGAAAAATCAAAAAGCTGTAGGCACTGGCATACTTAAATAAAAATAGAAAATGCTTGCAAACACTCAGCATAACAGGCATCATCTTTGGAAGGAAAGAACGACTGATGTTACATCAGAATTGGTAGTTTTGTTGAAGGGTCTTAGACTTGAAATGTTAATTCTTTCTCCTTCTGCAGATGCTCCCTGGCATGCCTACTATATCCAGCATTTCCTGTTCATATTCCAACTGGAAGTGAGCTGCTGCACTGTGGGGGGGGGGAATGCTCTTCCTGTGTTACCTCTACTCCAAGACCAAGGTCCACTGCATTATGCAGAGAACTCTTGCGTTTATGCGCATTAAGAGGCTGAGCTCGTGGACATTACACTCGACGTCTGCAAGAAAAAGGTCCTTTACCAACCTCTTAGGATGGCACAGTGACGCAGCGATAGAGCCTCACAGCGCCAGAGACCCGGGTTCAGTCCTGACTGCAGGTGCTGTCTGTACAGAGTTTGTACATTCTCCGTGTGACCATGTGGGTTTTCTCTTAAGACGTACAGTTTTGTAGGTTAATTCGCTTCTGTAAATTGTCCCAAGTGTGTAGGGTAGAACTCTAGTGTACAGGGATGGCTAGTCGATGCGGACTCGGGCACCGAAGGGTTGTATCTCTAAACTAAATTAAACCTGACCCAACTACTACAATACAGTAATCAGATTATAACGGTTCGCGGCACGACCCTGGAGACCCACTTCCATATTCTCGGGAGCCACTGCTCAATAAAGGCAGACATGGGTAGTGAAATTCACCCTTCGTTTCAAGGTGTTAAGTGAGTCTTTGGCCATCTGAGTATAGATCCTCTTATCTGCCACAAAGGTCGCAGGCAGCAGTGATCCCACCAAGATGCTCCTGAGAAATAAAAATACCAATATTTGGTACGAAGAGGCAATGAAGAGATAGCAACAATGATGTCCCAGCAAAATTCTTGAAATAAGCAAAGCAATATTAGCTCCCGAGGACAATGTCCCAGCACTGAGGCTGTAAATACTCTGTTTGATCTGTTGACGGCTGCATTGTTTGCATGCCCAACTCGATTCCTAAAATGGACAATCAGGGACAGTAGATTATAATTCTATGATGTGGTCAAACCCACCTCAAAGAAATGCAATATCCCCATTGACTACAGGGAATACCTTACCCATATAACCATATAACATATAACAATTACAGCACGGAACCACTCAAAATGGAAAAGGACCATTTGCAATGGCACTTAGACCTTGAGTTAATTCATCAGGGCCCAGAAGGAGCACGTTACTCATAAATAGTCCATTTCCAAATAATCCAGTCGGGGTTGCAAAGTGGTACAGCCCAAGTTCAATCCTGACCTCTAGTGTTACCCGTGTGTAGTTTGCATATTCTCCCAGAGACCACATGGGTTTCCCCATATACTCCGATTTCCTCCCATATCCCATGACATTCTGGTTGTCAGTTTAATTGTCCACTATGAAATTCCACAGTGTGTACATGAGTGTGTGAACATGGAGGGGAGGTGGGGGGGCTGTTGATGGAAAGCTAGAACAGTAATTGGATTATTGTGAATGGGTACTTGAAGGCTGGAGCGGACTCAGTGGCTGAAGGCTTTGTTCTGTCCTCAATGACTGAATTATCTCTCATGTAGAAAGGAGCTGCAGATAGCTGGTTTACCTTACACAAGATAGACACAAAAAGCTGGAGTAACTTAGTGGGACAGCAGCATCTCTGGGGAGAAGGAATAGGGGATGTTTTCGGGTCGAGACCCTTCTTCAGTCTCGCCCATTCCTCCTCTCCAGAGATGCTGCCTGTCCCGCTGAGTTACTCCAGCTTTTTGTTTCTATCTGAATAATCTCTTATAAGGTATGCAGATTCCAAATTGCCCGATCATCTCCCACAGGATCAGTGTGGAACTAACAAGCTACCTGAGGGACAGGTTACACATATTTCTCATTTTATATTCTGCCTAACTCTACAACTACGGTTAAGTGACCCATAAACTATTCCCACCAACGTTTTCTTCCCTCATGTTTCATCATAATGGTGGTGGATCTTTATTCCACGTTTGCAGTCTATTTTTCTCTTTTGTCTTTACCACACCTTTATTATTAGCAACGCCTCTTGTAGCCTTTATCTCCTTTCCCAGTTTGACCATCGATTTTAAAAGTCAAATATTCCAGAATATTCAATTTGTCATTTCTGGCCACTGTTTAACTGCATCTCCAGAACAGCTGATAGGTCAATACATTAATTACTATTTGTACAGTCCGGCCATCTACATTGGTGTAATTGCTCTGTACATTTAGATATGGTCCCCTGAAAATTAATGCCTTTTCTAGTTTTCTATGATGTCATTATGGTGTTCTCAATATCCCTTCTTGACTTAGTCTATTTATTTTATAGAATTACAACACCCGACTACCTTAACATTTTTGTCACTGCTTCTGAATTTTGCCTTTCCTTGGTCCGCTCCTTCCCCTCTAGTTTAAATTACCATCGGATGGATGTCAGAATGACTAATTCACCAGAATGCGGGCTCCATTGCAATTTCAGTGGAACATATCCCAATAGCTGTCTCTTCCCCCACTACTGATGCCTTTTAATCTATGAATCAAAACCCACCTTTTCCTCCGTCATTCCTTCAATCACACATTCATCCTTCTCATCTGTTATCCACTGCAAATTTACACATGGCTTGGGTTACAATCCAGGGATTAAATGTAGTTTAATTTGGAGATGCAGCGCGGAAACAGGCCCTTCGATCCCACTGAGTCTTCGCTGACCAGCGATCCCCGCACACTAACACTATCCTACACACACCAGGGACAATTCACAATGTTATCAAGCCAATTCGCCGACAGACCTGTAGGTTTTAGGAATGTGGGAGGAAACCGGAGCACCCGGAGAAAACCCACGGGGGAGAACGTTCAAACTCCGTATAGACAGCAGTTGTATTCGGAATGGAACTGTGCTGTCTATTGGTATGCCCAATGGTACAATCATCGGCATTTATTGTCATCCATAGCTTCATAAAACTCAATTCAACAGAAATTCATTCCTGGTTCAGCTTCTGTCATGGTCCCCAAAAACAAAATCCTCCCTTCACATTCCAAGGTTTCTCGAGCAGTGACGAGCTGTCATTAACATTGTCAACCTTTAGTTGCAGAAAATTGTATTTTTCCTTTTGATTGTGTTGCCACATAATAAGGCAATTCTTCTTCTTATAGAGTCCACGCACAAGATTAGTTGTTCAGCCAAAGCTGAACACACTATGCTCCGCATCTGCATACAATGGTGTCTGTCTTGTCGCTTTTCGTGCTTCTTGTGCCTGGTGGTGGAAAGATTGGTGGAAACAGGGCCGCGACGTGAACGCTCTTTCCTTGACTCCAATAAGGCAATTAATTTGCACTCTCGCTGTTTGAAAGTTGGTCTGTATCTTTGGGCAATGCAAACTTTTGTCACGACCCTGTAGACATTGCTTTCATTTACATAGACTGAAAGTATCTTGCCAATTTCCATCCTTCACTTTGTTAACTTCACCACCAATTTCCACCCTGCTCTCAAATTCACTTGGACCATCTCCGACACCTCCCTCCCCTTTCTTGATCTCACCGTCTCCATCCCAGGAGATAAACTGACATCTATTACAAACCCACCAACCACAATTATTTCAACTTGACTTCTTCCCACCCTGATTCCTGCAAAGACTCTATCCCCTACTCCCAATTCCTTCATCTACGCCGCATCTGTGCCCAAGATGAGGTTGCATTGTAGGACAGCCGAGATGTCCTCTCTTCCATCATAGATGAGGCCCTCACATGTGTCTCCTCGGTACCCTGCAGCTCTGCCCTTGCTCCCCTTCCCCCTAGTCACAAGAGAGACAGAGTTTCCCAGTCCTTACCTTTCACCCGATCAATAATTGCATACAACACGTCATCCTCCGACATTTTCGCCAACTCCATCAGGATCCCACCACGAGTCACATCTTCCCATCTCCACCCCTTTCCGCCTTCCACAGAGACCGTTCCCTCTGCAACTTCCTAGTTAACTCATCCCTTCCCACCCAAACAACACTCTCCCCAGCTACCTTCCCCTGCAACCGCAGGGCATGCAACACCTGTCCCTATACCTCCTCTCTCGACTCTGTCCAGGGACCCCGACAGTCCTTTCAGGTTTAGCAGAGGTTCACTTGCCCCTCCTCCAACCTCATGTACTGTATCCGTTGTTTAAGATATGGACTCTTAAAAATTAGCGAGACCAAATGTAGACTGAGCAATCGTTTTGCTGAACACCTTCGCTCAGTCCGCCTGAACAAACTGATATCCCGACTGCCAAACAGTTTAATTCCCCTTCCCATTCCCATACCCATACTGAGCTTTCTGTCCTAGACCACCTCCATTGTCAGAGTGAGGCTCATCACAAATTGGAGAAACAGCATCTCATTTTTCGCGGGCAGCTTATAACCCAGTATGAATAATGATTTCTCTAATTTCAAGTAACCCTGCGCTCCCTCTCTCTCCATCCTTCCCCCACCTAAGTCACACCATGTTCCTGTTCTCACATAGCAAACAGCTAACAATGGCCTGTTTTCATTATCATCGTAACTTTTGCATATCGTTCATTCATTCATTTGTCTCTCTCTCTACATCACTGTCTCTATCTCTCGTTTCCCTTTCCCCTGACTAGTCTCGACCGGAAAAATCACCCGTATCTTCTCTCCAGAGATGCTGCCTGTCCCACTGAGTTACTCCAGCATTTAGTGTCTATCTTCGGTTTAAACCAACACCTGCAGTTCCTTCCTAAACAGGATCTTATACCTGTTGGTAAAGAGCAATGGTTGAGTCCAAGTATTTCACCAAGGCTATCTTTGCCTGCTCAACAATTGTATGGCATAGTGATGGAGGCACAGTGGTGCAGCTGGTCGAGCTGCTGCCACACCAGGCTTGATCCTAACCTTGGGTGCTATCTGTGGAGTTTGCACGTTCTCCCTGCGACTGTGTGAGTTTCCTCCGGGAGCTCTGGTTTCCTCCCACATCCCAAAGACATGCAGGTTTGTTGGTTAATTGGCCTCTGCAAATTGTCCCTGCTTGTAGAGAGCTGATGAGAAAGTGGATTAATGTAGTGTGAGCGGGTGATCGAAGGTCGGCGAGGACTCGGCGGCATGACGGGCTTGTTTCAAATCTGTTTCTCTAAACAACACTAAACACACAAGTCTGCATCTTGACCACAAACCCAGCCTACATCACAACTTGACCTGGCTTCTGGATCAAAATTTCCAAATAAGACTCTGCATTTTTTTTAAAATATGTCCTTGAGCTTTGTACACTTTGGACAGCAGCTCAGTAAGTCAGCCTCAAGGTTCCTCAAGTTGCAGATATTTACAGGTCGTCTGGGATCGTGGTCCGCGCCATACATTTACAGCTGCTGCAGCTGTGACGCACTGATGCCCCTTATTATTATTTATTTCGAGTTTTCATGTCTTTAATCAACAGCTTTCCATTTTTTAATTTAATTATTCCATCTGGTTCAGGTGAGTCGTTCATTTGCACTGCTCCAAATTCCTCTCTTGTTCTCCTCGAGTCGTTGGGTAATTTGTGATGGTCTGTCTATTCCCCTTGTTGCTGCCAGGCTGCGGCTGCTTGCTGCTGTGTTCCCTTTTAAGAGTAATAATGCTTCTTTAAATCAAGTCGGTATAAAATCTTGCAGGCTATTTGATTTAAGATTGACAGCAGAGAAAGTTTTATGACCGTGAACTAGTTTAGTTTAGAGATGTAGCGCGGAAACAGGCCCTTCGGCCCACCAAGTCCACGGCAACCAGTGATCCGCACACACTAGCACTATCCTACACACTAGGGACAATGGGCATTTTTTACCAAAGCCAAATAACCTATGTCTTTGGAGTGTGGGAGGAAACTGGAGCACCTGGGGAAAACCCACGAGTTCACGGAGGGAACGTACAAACTCGACATCCTCCTCCCTTTCACCATATCTTTCACTGACTCAAATACTTAAGCCTCCGTCGGTGGTTGGCTCTGATCTTCGGGAGATCCTTGCCTCCAAGCTGCTGCTAATCTTCCCAGACGTCTTCGCGTCTATAAGGTGAGGGGGGGGAAGTTTAATGCAGATGTGTGGTGGTGGGGGTCTGGAACCCACTGCCAGGGGTGGTGGTGGTGGAAGCAGTTCTGATAGTGCTGCTTAAGAATCATTCAGATACGTACACGGAAGTGCAGGGAATATAGAGATATGTATCATGTAAGGCAGGTGAGATCAGTTCAACTTGACATCATGTTTGGCACAAATGTTGTTGGTGCAAGGGCACGTTGCTGTACTGTTCTATGTTCTACCAGCTCCTCCCAGCCAGCTCCCACCTGACCCAAGGTACCAACATTTCTAAAGAGCTCGCAACTGGATCGGTCATTTGTGTACTGCTGCTTACTGCATCCTTCTTACTGCTTAGAACTCGATTGTTTGCCCACCTTCTATTGCTTTATCCTTTGATGCTCTGGAGTGGTTTATGAGGTATGCAGGCATCTAAGTCGATGATCATAGATCTCCAAAATCTAGTTTCAATAGTCCCTTTCTATCTACCTAATTTCCTTCAGATTCCTTAGATTTATCCAGTGGTAACCTTACTACTAACTATCCTCTCTATCCTTGTGTAACATTTCTATTTTTCTGATGGAGAACATGGTTTCTTATATTCAATTTTTTTTAAATTGAGATTTTGTATTCATAGTTTGGTCCTGCTTTTCCAAACTCTCAATCTTATTTTTTTCAATATTGTCACTTTACATCATACCTCTTTTTCATGTGTAATCTTTTATAATGCAAGGAATTCTGAAATGTTAACAGATAATGTGCAATTTTTCTAATCTTTGTGTTGTATGTAAATATTTTGCTGTTGATGTTCAACCCTCAATACCCAGCCTACTCATCCATAAAAATTGCCTTCTTTCAATCTAGTTGTCTTTACCTTTAAGCCTTATTAAACACTAACAAAGTGCTCACTCATGTTTTAATTTGTCTTGCTAAATCGTCTCAGAACTAGATTGAGCAATTTCTCTTTCCTTGTAGGTATTTTAACATACCAAAAAATCAGTTTTGCATACATTTTTATGGATTCCAATCCAGTGCTCCATACTTTGACAGTGAATAAATAAATGGGATTTTTAAGAAGTATTATTCCTTCTCATGTTACCAGTGGTCACTAAGAATTGGAACAGGGCCAGTGCGGGTTTCTAAAGGACCTAATGAAGGACCAAGAAAACAATGAAAATGTTTCAATGAAAAGGCAGCATAGTGGTGCAGCTGGTACAGCCATAGCCTCTCGGTACAAGATACCTGGGTTTGATCATGACCTTGAGTACGGTCTGTGTGAAGTCTCCACGTTCTTCTAACTATTGCGTCTCCTGTCAATACAGCTCTTCCTGTCTCCACACTTTGTTGCTCACCATTAGAGTGAGTGAGTGGATTGGCAATAGAAATTGTACCCCCTCTGCCTACTTGCCTCTGCCTGTTACCTATCTGAAATCCTAAATGGAAATTCCAAGTCTGCCTTCCCAAATCATCAAGTTCTTCTCCAATTAAACCTGTGATGACAAACTTGCTGAACATTGCATTTACATATCTTTGGCAAACTTGTTGGGGGGGGGGGGGGCGGAGATATTTCCCTGCTAATACCACATGAAAGTGTCACTTGATATAATGTGCATTTTCAGTAGTTGAGAGAGTTGTTCCATAGATTTCTCATTGGGAATACGGCTTTGTACTTGACCAGAGGAAAGGAACCTTTAGCCCATTATTTAGTGAAATGCTTTGCATTGCCTTTAATTTGTGACCAATCCACTAGTTTAAATAGCCAAAATAGTTAGAGAATATTTTATCTGTGATGAGATTTAAATACCTTTCCAAAATGGAAATGCCAGAACTCTAGCAATAACATTAATAAATCCCTTCTGTATTCTGTAATTTTCCCTTGCAGAACAATTGGCAAGAAAGGCTAGAGGAGTTTTTAGTAGCATGTTACGTTCACTGGGGAATCCAGGATGTACTACAAAATAAACAAGACACGTAATGGATGTTGTCACATGATCAAAAGAATATCACCCAGTTTAGATGTCAGCCTGGAACAGAGGATAGCTGTCATGTTGAATTACTCAGCACCAGATTATAGAATTTCTGCTTAATCTCAAACCCACTAACTCTCTTGACAACATTCAAGGTACAAATTGGTAAGTGCTTGCATTTATTCCTGTCTAGTGAGTGAAACAAGCACAATTACACATTGCAACAAGCACAATTTATCTGTCATGCATCACAGTCGGAGCAATATTATTTAAATGCATTTTAAGTGTACATTAGTAATTGATTTAGTTTCCTCAGGTTCATTAGTTAGATAATGAAATGAGTGATTTTACCAATGCTGGATTTCATGACGATGTGTATGATTTCTGTGCTTTTCTGGTTTGGTTATCAGTGGCTGTTGCATTATGTGCAAAGTCAAGAATTAATATATTTTTTCAACTAACTTGAGTAATAATTGAAGATGAACATTAGGTACAGGTGCAAACCACTCCTATATGTTCTCATGCCCACACACCATTGGCACTGTGTCCCAGCCTCCCTTGTGGGAAGATAATGAGATTAGTGGTAGTCCAAGAGGCACTTGGTTGCAGCCCCAAGCATGGAAACTGGAAGAGGCAACAAATTACTTTGGGCATGGTAGTATGATTGTCAGAAATTGATGCAAAAGGAAAGGAAAATGAACAAAGATTTAGACAAGGGTAAGTGTCAAGTCAGGAATGTTTTATTGTCACAAATCCCGAAACGGAACACTGACATTTTTTCTTGCTGCAGTATGACAGGTATGTAAACATAGTACATATAATATATATATTTGTGTGTGCAAAGGCAAAACAATGCCCCAAGTCTGTGTAGTTCAGAGGTTATTTGGAGATGGTAGTGTTTTTAATAGCCTAATGGTTGTAGGGAAGAAGCTGCACCTGCACCTGGACATTACAGGTTTCAGGCTCCTGTACCTTCTTCCCAATGGCAGGAGTGAAATGTACATTGCAGTTCATCATGTGGATTGGAATACTTTACCCATGGAGACAGCTACACTGATATGATGAGTAAACTTCATTAAGACCACATTGCCATGTGTGAATCATTTGTGGTGGCAGCTCTGGTCTCATCCTCCGATGTCTACATTTTGTTAAATGCCTCAATTAATCCAAGCTCTCTGTCCTATCTGGTTTCTACTAATAACACCTCAATTTTGAAGAAACCTCCCGGTATATATTTCATCTGCTTCAGTGTTTCAGTTTTTACTATCCTGTCAACAAATCATAGATGAAAAGGCAAATAATTGGGGCCGTTAACAAAACACTAAGTACTGGAGGAACTCAGCAGTCAGGCAGCATCTGTGGAGGGAATGGACTGATGACGTTTTGGATCAGGGCCTTTCTTCAGACTGCTTCTTTTACAGCTGGCTGTTTGCAGGGATCAGCCTGGCTATTTGATCTATATTGAGTTGCGCCTTGTTCCTTAGCTGGGTTTCATTTTACGGCCTATGTCTTCTGTGCACTGGGCTAATAGAGACAGAGCGCCCTACTGCTCCTGCTCTTGCATGTGTGACATTAATTTTGATCAATAGTACACAGAACCTATCTGTCTTCAATAGCAGCTGGTAGCATCTATTATACGATAAAGTATTCTGAAGTCCCCCTCAGTGGCATTGCCAGGAAAAAAAACAAGTCATGTAACAAACTAAAGCAGACCAGAAGCCTGATCAGAGAGTTAGTTGTTTTAAGGTTTTAAAGCAGGAAAGGGAGGCGAGAATGTAGAGATGTTTAGATGGAAATTCCCAGAACTTTGGGTCTTAACAGCTGAGGCAAACTGTTAATAGAAAGACAACAATTGGAGGCGATGAAGAAATCAGAATTAGCAGAGGCAGCGATCTCAGAAGGTTGTTGTTGGATGGGTGGCATAGATATCAAATTAAAATCTTGATGAAACAACTTGTACTAAGTTTTAAAAAGGAAGGTCATGTTGTTGTCTTGGTTTTATCATTGTGCAATTTTTATTTTGTATTAACACTTTGGTATACCTGCTCATGATTATTTTTGAGAGACCAAAAATTATGGAAAGTGATAAATTAAAATAATCTGTTTATGGTGAAGGAAGGATAAAATTGAATTTGGATTTAACATTTAATGTGTAAAAATTAGGCTGGGCTAATTTGCAAAAGTAAAGTGGATAGGTATATGGACGTGAAGGGAATGGAGGGGTATGGTCTGAGTGCAGGTAGATGGGACTAGGGGAAAACAAATGGTCGGCACGGACTGGAAGGGCCGAGAGGGCCTGTTTCCGTGCTGTAATTGTTATATGGTTATATCAACTGATTAAAAATATGAAATAATGAGAGGAAAGAATTTTATCCGTTCATCAGAAAATTTGCTAGAAATTCAAAACATATTTTCTGTTATCTTCATGTGATATTCAGGGTGAACATAAGAATATGCCCTGTGTATTTGGGCAGTCTGCTACCGTTACCTGGATTATCTAAATTCAGTTAATCACCAAACTATTCTGTCTTGACCCCCTCAATAAGATGCTCTCTCAGGTTTGGTCTTGCCTTTGTTATAAATGAATGGTCTAAAATTCCTCTCTCTCAATCATTTTGGCATATCATTTAACTTGGTTTGATGAAACATTACTCAGTAAGAGCCAGTCTTTCCAAGAGTGACCTAGAATCACTATGCCAGAAAGACACAGAAGTATATTTTTTGAACATACATTACAGAAACTATCGTTTGCAAAATAATCAAAGTTCAGTTTCTCGAAAGCATACCTTTAAAAATTAATATTTTGTGTATATATTCGGTTTTCTCTTCATGATGGTACCCAAGAAGTTTTTTTTCAAGAAATAGTAATTAATATAAAATTGAGGAAAATATTGAACAAATTTAAGTTTTGCCTCCTGCAGGTGATAGCTTTGGGGATATTAGGCACAAATAACAGCAACGCTGTGTGACGCATGTTGTGGACTAAATAACCTGTTTTTATACTGTATATTCTTTAATTTTTCCAGAAACTGCCACTTCCTTTGCTAAACCAAATAAACAAAATAGTTTAAGAACTTAATTTATTTGGTTTACAATTTCCAGGTTTCACTTATCACATAGCATATGCAGTATTCATTAATTTAAAGAGTGCTAGTTAGTCATTTACATTGAACTCTTAAGACAGTGTCCTTGTATTTATATTTAAAAAAATAGGAAGTTAATCTCTGCACCTTTGTGATTTTAGGCAACGAAATCTAAACCGGCATCAAATTACAAATTACATAAATTACATTGGCAGTCAGCTTTAAATTGAGATATTAAATTGAGGACTTCAGTAAAAGCTTCTTGGTGGGCACCAGTTTTGAGACAATAATTAAAGCAGATGAAGACAGAGAATTTTATAAACCATAAAGTTCTATGACATTTGGAGTGGTCAGTTATTCAATTAAACTTGTATTTAAATTTCTGGAAGTTCAAGAGTGGAATATGCAAGGTTGCGGCCTACTGCAGGATCAGTTCACTCACTAGATTATTCAGCTTGCTTGGATCAAAATGGCATCAAAACATTGGATCCAGCGCCAGGAACCACAGTCTTAGAAATCCAGAAGCAGGGGCCACTGTCTTAGAATAAAGGGAAGGCCATTTATGACTGAGATGAGAAAAAACTTTTTCACCCAGATAGTTGTGAATTTGTGGAATTCCCTGCCACAGAGGGCAGCGGAGGCCAGATCACTGGGTGGATTTAAGAGAGAATTAGATAGAGCTCTAGGGGCTAGTGGAATCAAGGGATATGGGGAGAAGGCAGGCACGGGTTATTGATTGGGGATGATCAGCCATGATCACAATGAATGGCGGTGCTAGCACGAAGGGCCGAATCACCTCCTCCTGCACCTATTTTCTACGTTTTCTGGTGTTTCTACGTAACTTTATTAACTTGTCTTAGGCCTTCATCAGCAGCCATTGCTGATGAGGTATTATGGATTAGTTCTTGACTAAATGAGTTTGTAAACTAATCATAAGCTTATTATCACAATATTACCCATTGGCACTAATTTATTGCTCTACTAAAAACATGAAATATGTATCAATCAAATGCATCATGCCTGCTGTAAACTCCACAGAACACAAAGTGTTGGATTAATTCGGTGGGTCAGGCATGATTTATGAAGGGAATGGACAGGCAATGTACAGGTTGGGACCCTTCTTTATACTCCTGGCCTGAAACATCACTTATCTATTTCCTCCACAGATGCTGCTTGGCCCATCGAGTTACTCCAGCACTTTCTGCTTTGCCCAAGATTCTAACATCTGCAGTTCCTTGTATCTCCATAAACTTGACATAATTGTGCTATGATAGCTAGTAAATCTCCTGTCGCATTGCTTGTGTTAAATATTAATGATCTGACAGTCATATATAATGTACTGTGATAATTCTTCATTAACGGCAAACATGTTTAAAAATAGGAAGTCTCCAAATGCTCACAGCCAACTTTATCTGGAGTCACAATATAATTTAAACGATTTGTTCAAGGCCCTCTGCTGATTGTATGCACTTGCCAGTTTGAAGCTATACAGAGAAGTACTGAGCAATTTCAGATAGGTTTGCCTCTCTAAATAAGTCAAACCTGGAATTATTAAATAAATTTAAAAATGTGACTTTTTTATCATGTTAATTCATGATGCTCCTCTATTGTTGTGCAAAATTGGCTGTATTTTTACAGTCAATAGCAATCTACCTCAATAGCAATCTTGCAGAGCAAACTGCTGCCCACCCCAACCATTGCATCCATCATTACCATTACGTAGAGCATTTCCCTCAATAAAATCAATGGTCAAAATTGAACCTTGGATAATAGCAGGGTGATTTGCCCCTCCAATTTACAGGGGTATAGGGTTCTGTTCTGCTCATTTACTAACAAGGTATTGAAGATCAAACTCTACCCTAGTATATCAAAGGATATGTGAAATGCTTTTGTGTTGCTTGTTTCTGTTGTTCTGTGCAGGGCCATTTGTGCTCGTCGCTTGTTCAGAGCGTATGGTGTCAGCTATAGATAAATGAGGATGTTAAAAACCTGGTGATGTTTCTGTGCAAGGCGTGGATGGGTCATTTGCTCCTGGTGGTTTGCCTCTTAGGTTTCTTGGGGAAGCGCTGCTTGTGATGACAGGAGGCCTTGGCATAATCCTCCTTCCCTCAATGTGGAAGAGATCACAGAATCAGTGAGTAACAAACGTTCAAGAAAAGACGTGAGGGTATTGTAAATCACTAAAGGCCAGTCGGCTCAGCATCAGTGGTGGGTGAGCTTTTAGGAATGACAATCAGGAGAAAAGTTACAGGCACTTGGGAGAGTTTTGACTAATCCAATTTAATTCCTGGTGAACAAATAAGAAAATGAGTAAAGAAATGGGCATTATGTGTTTGAATTATCAGAAAGTGTTGTTCACATAATTATATTATCACAAAATGATGATTATCAAACTTCAGACACATGAAATAGGAGAGGGTCGGTGTCAGCTTGGATGAGTTTGTTGAAGGATGCAAAAACAGCAGGTCATGGTAAGCGGCTGTTTGTCAGACTGGAAAATGGTAGACACTGGTCTTCCTGAAGGGTGAGTGCGGGGACTATTGCTTTTATTGGTCTACTACAAATGACATAAATGTTGGAATAATGAGTAAAAAAACACATTCTAAAGTTCCCCATGATGCTAACCTTCAGTAGTTGTGGCAAGCAATGAAGATAATACCATTTGACTACAGCAGGACACGGATATGCTAGCAGATTGGGCAGACAGATGTCTGGTGGAATTTAACACGGAGAAGCAGAAGGGATGGGGAGAGGAAAGACAGACTTAATAGTTCCACACTGCGCAGTGAGGGATGCAAAGCTTCCACGTGCAGGAATCTTTGAAGTTGGTAGCCACGCTGAGAGAGTGTTAGGTAAGTATGTGGGTTTTGTAACACTAAGTGTACAGAAATCAGGGATGTTTTGCCAAACGTGTAAAGTTCTGGTTAGGCTACAACTGGAGCATATTATCCGTTCATCACACTTTGGTGAATGTGCCAACCCTTGACGGTACGAGTACATTCCACAGACTGGTTTCTGGGATGAGGGATTTTAATCTACAAGGGTGCGGTGAATGAAGTTAGCTTGTTTTGTTTGCATTAAAGGATGAAGGAAGTTTGATATATGCATGCAACCTTACAACAGGTTTAAGATTCCCCCTTCTCTTAGCTGATGCTACAATGACTCGGGAGATTTAAGGATTTGGTCTAAAGTCAGAGCATTGTGAGGAAGAGCTTTTTCAAATCCAGAATTCACTAGTGGCAACATAATGAATGCATTAAGGAAGAAATTGGATGGGCACTGGAGGAAAATAAACAGATCGAGTCGGGACAAGACAGAATGGGACTGAGTGCTATTCTGAGAGACAGCATGAATTAGATGGGCCTAATAGCAGTATTTGTGTTAGAATGACAGAGGTTGCCCATTGTTTGTTCATCAGTCAGTGTCTCTAAACTGTGGTTTTCTATTGATAATCCTTTGCTATTAATGAGACATTGTGGTACACAAACAGGCTGCTGCATTGTTACTTTGCACTTCAGAGGGATTTAATTCATGTATATAAAACACTCAAAATGTCCTAAGATTGGGGAAATGCCATAAAAAACTTTTAGCTGGTTGGATCTTTGCCTAGATATGCTTTAAGTGGGAGTGTAGGGTGAATATGATGTACTAAATTTGCAGTTTCCTTCAGCCCACTTCTCCTTTTAGGTACCCATTGTAACCATTACTTCTGAGTCCAATAGCTAGCAGCCTTGCCCTGGACCCAATATCAGTTTTAATTTTTCACGTAATGGAAATTATTTGATAATCCTACAGAGGGTCCAACTCAGCGGGTGCAGCAGCATCTAAGGAGCGAAGGAGATAGGCGACGTTTCGGGTCGAGACCCTTCTTCAGACTGGTCAGGGATCAGGGAAACGAGAGATATAGACGGTGATGTGGAGAGATAAGGAACAATGAGTGAAAGATATGCAAAAAAGTATCGGTGATCATTGTAAGCTGTTTGTGGTGTGAAAATGAGAAGCTGGTGCGACTGGGGTGGGGGAGGGAGATAGAGATAGAGGGAATCAGGGCCCGAGGGCTGAGGGAGAGGTGGGAAGGGGAGGAGACAGCAAGGGTTAACAGAATTGAGAAAATTCAATATTCAAGCCCAAAGGATGTAGACTCCCCAAGCGGAATATGAGGGTCTTGCTGAAACTTGGAGTCATCTTTCACAAAATGATCCATGTAGTGGGAGGTAAAGTTTAATGATGCGGGCTGCAAGTGTTTTTTGTCTTCTGATCTGTAAATCCTGCTGGGGTATCCAGCAAAGTGATGCCCCTGTCCCACTTAGGAAACCTGAATGGAAACCTCTGGAGACTGCACCCCATTCAAGGTTTCCGTGAGGTTCCCGCAACCACCTTTTTGTCCTCGCAACCACCTTCAACTAGCATCGCAACCGGCTTTGACTAAAAAATTACCGATTTTAAAAACAGAAACCACTTTCGACCATTCGGGAGACTGACAAAAACCTCCGGGAACTGCACGGAAACCTTGGGTGGGGCGCAAAGTCTCCAGAGGTTTCCGTTCAGGTTTCCTAAGTGGGACAGGGGCATAACAACCACTATCTTTTGCAAATTTATTGTGTGTATAGTTTTAATGATGCTCGTAAAACCCCAATCATCTCCTGTAAGCGATGCCAACATCAGCAGCTTTACCGTTAATATACAATATTGGGTCAGTTTAACCTCCAACCAACAACCTGATCTTATTTTACTTGCTTCCCCAATCTCTGTTTCAGATTGAATATTTATTTGGCATTATTGACCAACGTTCTGCATTTGTAACATTCAGGCAAGCCTTTTCAATGCCCTGACTGCCAGATAATGTAATATCTGTATTTTTTTTTAATTGGCAAAGGTGAAATGCCTTCTCTCTTAATAAAGCCTTCATTACTTATGCCATCACTGATCCGTAGTTTGTCATGACAGGAATTTCATATAATTAATTCAGTTTGCAATTCTGTTTTGGTGTTAAATTATTTCAGGGTCTTTCTAAGATAGTAATCTTATGTTAAGAAGTAATTTTGTGCACTAAAAAAAATTAATATCTCTTTTTCAATATTTTAGGAAAATTCATCTTTGCCACAAGAATTTTGTTCTTTCCTTTCTCTCTTCCATTCCCATTGGGTTTTTTTAAGCGTGATATCAGAAACTAATGCTGGGATTATACCACAAATGATGTGGACAATAGTAACTTGGTCATTGAGTGCTAGAAAGCTGTTGCACCATGAAAGACAGATCAGCTGAGCTAGACCTTGTGACACTTAGCCATTACAAGATTGACTAAATCAGGAATTGAAACTCCAACCAAAGACTCTTGCCTTCCATCGTCTCTCCTTTATGCAACTTGGGTGTGCGGGAGGGAGGAATTAACCTCCAATGAATAAGTATTTGGCTATTTTAGCTAAAAGCATTCTCTTTCACACTGCTCAGCATAACAATGAATTTGGACATGCCATCATTTCTGATCAGCTTTATTACACAGTTGTTTTTGAAATGTTTTTTCACAAAACCAAGGCAGAGAATATGTCGATTTGCTGATTGAATTAACTTTTTGAAATGAAAACTAATAGCATCAAATCATTTATTATTCATTGTGGTTCTAGCTTTGTATAGTTAAACTTCTGGACCTTCTGAGGTTGTCTCAGAATATGTTCTATTGCTCATTACAAATTAGAAAAAGCTTTTATTTCTCTTTGATTAAACATTGAACGCATCCATTTCATTCTCAAAGAATCGCACATTGTGAACCTCAAAATTTGATTTTAACAATGCAGGCACGCTACCAAAAAGATTCAGCAAATGTAGTCTGTATTAATATATTCACGTATAAATTATGCTTTCCATTTGTGCCTGTGAAAGGGTCAACAAACAAAGTAAAATAAATTTCTAATTTGTGGGACTTTTTATTCTTGCAGTGTTCCTGTCCCAATTGTAAGCCTTGAGAAGATCCCTAACCTCGTGAAAACAGATGGTGCCAATGTTAAAATGAGTTCCACCAATGCTACCATCTCCACCACCTCTTCTGCTTCTTCATCTTCCGCACCTTCCGCAAGTTTGGTTAAGTCTAGTTTGACGTCAAATACATCAAAGTCTGTGCCACCTTCACCTGAGAAGATTTTGAATGGAAAAGCAACAGTACCTTCTGCAATAGACAAGAAACATCAGAATGGTACCAAAAGCAGTAACAGGTCTCACAAAAGACTTTCTGGTGAGTGTTTCTTTTTGCTTTCTTCTGGTATAAACCTGTGCATTTGTCATTGTTTACAATAATCCTGATCAGGAAATTACAGAAATCAGATAATCTGTGGAGTAAAAAGCGTGATATGGTATACATCAAAATTTAAGACAAAATGTTATGTGTTTGGATGAAGTCACGCATGGCATTGCTGATACTGGTGGTTGTTCAGATTCAGTCTTCGACATTCATATGGGACAAAAAAGATTAAAACTGCACAGAAAAGATTTTGAACAATTAATCCTGCCCAATCAATCTATTCTGGAGGTGTAGTTGTTGACTGCTATCATCAACAATCTATTCACCATTATATGGTTTGGGTTTCATCAGGAAGACCAGCCATCTCCAGACCTCTGCATAGTATTGGTCCAAGCATATTCCAAGATTTGAACTCCGGAGATGAGATGAGAATAGGTCCCCTAGCTATCTGGACAGGAATTGACTGAGTGTGGCATCAAGATGCCATGGTGAAACTGAGGTCATAGGACATCAGGGAGAAAGTAGTCCAACCGTTGCAGTTGGACTTCACACTGAAGAACATAGTTATGTTTGTTGCACAGCCAAAATGTTGTTTGTAGTCACTACATGCTGGGCTCCGGTACTTTTGCTGATTTTTCCAAACATTCAATATGGAGGAGCACAAATTCCTCAGCTGGGTGAATATGGTAGATATTAATCCGGAGTATGATCCTGAAGGACTTGACAGGATAGATGCTGGGCTGGGCTGACCAGAACTAGGTGTCACATGTCTCCTGAGAGTCAGATAAGAAATTTCATCCATTGTGTATCTTGGAAACCTTTTAATGTAAGCCTTCTGTTGCTTAGCCATTGAATATACGGTCGGTACAGACATCGTGTTCCTGTGTTGTATGGTTCCATATTCAAGACTGAAGTTGGATTCATGAATAGTAAGGAAACTAGAGGACACGTTTTATATATACACTAGTTCAAGTTCACATTTATTGCCACATGCACCACATAAGGTACAGTGGAATTTGATTTACCATGCAGCCACACAATCAAAAAGCGCACAATACACAATAGAATACAACATGAACATCGACCACAGTGGAATCAACATTCTTCACTGTGGTGGATGGCAATAACGTTCAGTCAGTCCTCCTCCTTTGTTCATCCGTGGTCGGGGCCATGAACCCTCCGCAGTCGCCGCTACGGACGGCCCGATGTATAGGCCCTCTTGTCGGGATGCTCGAAACTCCGATGTAGGGACGGACGGACACTCCGCGGCTTGGTGGTCCCGAATCAGCCGCTTCCTACCGGAGACCGTTACTTCACGATGTTATAGGCCACAGGCCGGCAGTCGGAGCTCTTCTGCAGCCAACCCCGGCAAGTGATCGAAGACTCCGCGAAGGAAAGTCCACGCCGCGCCCCCGGCTAGAAGCTACGCAAACCACGGCTTCAGGATGGTATAGTCCGCAGGGCCTGGCATCGAAGCACTTCTTCTGGCGATCCCCGGCAAGAGATCGCCCGGCTCCGTGATGGAAAGTCCGCGCTGCGCCCACTGCTGAGGTTCTGGGCCCGACTCCAGGAGAGGCCGGACCAGTCCAAGACATGAAGAAAAGTCACATCTCCGTCGAGGCAAGCGACTGAAAAACAGTTTCCCCCTATTCCCCACCACCACCCCCCCACACTAAATCACACTTTTGGACGTACTAAAAACAAAAAAAAGTCGAAAGGACGAACAGCTGCTGGCGAGGCTGCCGGCTTGCCGTGCCACCCGATGTGATACTAAATAATATAGTGCTAAGAAATGGCAGTTGGCTCTTAGAAGTGGCATTGAAGTTAGATGGGGTAGTGAAGAAGGCATATAGCATGCTTGCTTCATAGGTCAGAGCATACAATACAAAAGTTTGGGCGTTATGTTGCAATTCTACAAAACACTGGTTGGATGTACTTGCAGTATTGTGAGCTGTTTTGTTTGCCGTATTATAGCAAGGATGTAGTTGCACTGGAGCGAGTGCAGAGGAGATTCACCTGGATTAAAGGACTTCATTTATGGCAAGGGATTGGATAGGCTGGGTTTATGGAGTGAAGGAGGCCAAGACGTGATCTGAGAGGTATATAAGATTACAAGAGTAACCCTTCCTCCCCCCCCAATAAAAAAAAAACACAAGTGGCTTAGCTTTCAGATGAGGAAAAGGAGGTTTTAGAGGAATTTGAGGGAAATGTTTTTTTTATTCAGAGAGTGATTAACATCAGGAGCTCCGTGTTAAAGGAGGAGTTGAAGTCGGATTTAAAAGACACCGTTCAGATGTGGGTAAATGAAATTTGTGCACTTGGGCAATAAAGTCAGCATGGACATGGCAGGTGTTCATGTGTTATAGGACATTTGGCCCATCAAGTCTACTCCATGGCTGATGTATCTTTCCCTCTCAACCCCATTCTCCTGCCTTGTCCCCATAACCCCTGACACCCATACCAATCATAAAATCTTGATTGATTTTATCCTTAAAAGTATCCAATGACTTGGCCTAGATGGAGCGATTCCAGAACAGCGACAAGAAAATATTTCCAGCACTTACTGCTTTTCTCTCCTCTGTATGTGAAGCTGTTTTCCAACCAACAGTGCTCGAATTTGAAATTTGTTGAAACAACCAATTCATCAAGATTAGATATTTTGCAGACATTTTCAAGGTGTTTTCGATCAAATAACTTTTGCTTTCAGTTACATTGAAATTGAAGATGCATTTACTATCAATAAGGTTGCCACTGTGTATCTGCCCTAAATGATTTTTTTTTAATGGTTTTGTAACTTGAATTGAAATAACCTGTGCTTCAAATTTTAGAAACCAGATTTAAGGCACCATATTTTGAAAAGTAGTAGTTTGATCCAACATCTATCAACAGGAAATGATTTTGAAATGTCCTGAAATATCTAGTTTCATTTCCTGCCTCACTGCAAGTCAGTGCTAAATCATTTAATGCTGCTTGAGATGGATATATTTTTAAAAGTCGCTCTGAGGAAAGTTAAATAAACACCAATTTGCTGCCTAAAGCTTTCAAATATCTGAAGCTTTCCAATGTTGGATTAATAATTAAACATGGTTAATGTGCATTTTGCGATATATCTATTTAATTTGCCCATTAAGTTGGTGCTGTTAGCTAATGCTATTTGGGAACGTTAACTTAAAATAACCTCAGTGTTTTAGCGGAATAGTCAGCTATCAGGGCATCACCTTGAAAAGCTTACATTTTGGACGAGAAGAGGAACAGAGCCAGTCGTGATGCCCACACGATTAAAGAACATTTTTATAATTACCCACTATTTAGTTGATTTTGAATTACAGCGCAGAAACAGCCCCTTCGGCCCACCGACTCCGTGCCGACCAGCAATCCCCGTACACCAGCACTATCCTACACTCTAGGGGCAATTTACAATTTTCCTCAAACCAATTAAGTCACAAACCTGTATGTCTTTGGGACGTGGGAGGAAACTGGACCACCCGGAGAAAACCCACGCGGTCACGGGGAGAATGTACAAACTCCGATGGCACTGTAAGGCAGCAACCCCACCACTGTGCCACCTACACTGGGCATGCACACTGGACATACACTGTGACATGCAAAAGCACAATTCCCACATGGCTGAGGTAATATAGTGCTTGAAATACTGTTATTCCCTTCATTCCTTCTAACGTCCACCCATATGACCTCGCTGGACATTCCCCCTGAGATATCCTCGCTAAGTATTAATATAGTGTAGGATAGTATAGTATAGAGGTGATCTCTGGTCGGCGTGGACTCGGTGGGGCAAGGGGCCTGCTTCCGTGCTATGTCTCTAAAGTCTAAATCTGATTCAGAGCACTTTGGGTCCCAGCAAACCCCCACCCTCAATTGTTTAAACCCTCCCAGGTAGCTCCAGCTAATATTCCTGCCAGGATATTGATTTCTCCCTCCTGTACAGATGCAACCCATCCTTTTTGTACAGGTCCCCTCTGCCGTGAAAGAGATCCTCATGGTTCAAGAAACTGAATCCTTCCAACCTACACCATCCCTTCAGCCATATATTCATTTGCCCTGTCCTCCTGTTCAAGATTAGTATGAGTGTCAGGGGTTATGGGGAGAAGGCAGGAGAACGGAATTAAGTGGGAAAGATAGATCAGCCATGATTGAATGGCGGAGTGGACATGATGGGTTGAATGGCCTAATTCTGCTCCTGTCACTTATGAACTTATTCTTGCCTTCCCCTAATGCATAGCAGGGGGACTAATCCAGAAATTACAACCTTAGAAGTCCTGCCTTTTAACTTTCTGCCTACCTCCCTATATTTATCTTGCAAGACCTCATTTCTACTTCTACCCTTTGTCATTGCTACCAATGTGTACAACGACCTCTGGCTGCTCACCTCCCCTTGCGAACGCGCAGGTTGAAGTCATGAAGTTGAACAAAAAAAATGTTTCTACAGCAGTTCACAATGGTAAATGCTTAACTTTGGAAAAATAGAACAGAGAGTAAGATTTGTGATATGCCGTTCTTGAGAATGATTAACACGACCCAACGTCCTACTTACACTCTCTTAGCATTGCAGCAATAGTCCATGTGTACTGAAGCTACATATTCCTGTTATAAATTTCTATGCTCGTTTAAGAATTTAGAACATGATGCTTACATAACTGGCGAGTGGGTTCATATAAATTTGGTTATGAATTTTTAAAAACATTCATTACGTACAAAAGAGACATGCGTGAAAACTATTTTAAAGACTGCATATTACATTTTTTGAAGGTTTATGTCTTTTGATGTTTCCAAAATAGCCTTTATTTTAGTACGTTTTTTTCTTTCTCAGGATGGTGTGGATTTCTGAGGAAGGCCAGCAGTTCTGCATGGAGCTACTGGTCCTTCTGTTCACAAACGTTCGGAAGCTTGAAACTTCCACACAAGTGCTCCCAAGTGCAGGCCGATAATGCCCCACAATGAGTCTCATAATCTGGGATCCGTGTGTGTTTTAAAACCCATAGCCATCACGAGAAAAATCTTGATATACTTTATCATGGTAGGTGGTTAGTGCATTGAAATGTTCCCTTTCATTTTGACAGAGAGGGAATTTGATCCTAACAGACACTGCGGAGTGACGGATCCTGAGACAAAGAAGCCATGTACAAGGTCACTCACCTGCAAGGTATTCCTCTTGCTCAAAATGATTGGTTGGCTTATTTGTGTTGGAATTTTTAAAGGAGTTTAATTTGCAGCCTGTCGTTATATGTGCGTAATATAACACCGTATGGGCGGCACGGTGGCGCAGCAGTAGAGTTGCTGCCTTAGCTCCAGAGACCTGGGTTCAATCCCGACTACGGGTGCTGTCTGTACCGAGTTTGTACGTTCTCCCAATGACCTGCATGTGTTTTCGCCAGGATCTTGGGTTTCCTCCCAGACTCCAAAGACATGCAGGTTTGTAGGTTAATTGGCTTGGTATAATTGTAAATTGTCCCTGATGTATGTGGGACAGTGTAAGTGTGCGGGGATTGCTGGTCGGCGGGGACTTGGTGGGTCGAAGGGCCTGTTTCCGCGCTGTATCTCTAAACTAAACTAAATGTTAAGTAATTCACTTTGGTAATCTTAAACATATAAACAAATGGCAGCTAACATCATAGCAAAATTATTTGTCATACTTTGAATCGTTATCAACAATGCAGTAAGACATACTATTTACAATTTGGGCAATCCTTTTTAAGTTACCTTTAAGATTTCAAGCATCTTTTCACCTGAGATGTAGTGTTTGGCTTCCATTTCGTAATTTTTCTTCTGGCTTCTTCGCAGACACATTCTCTTAACTATCGGAGAGCAGTGCCAGGTCGAAGGAAACAGTTTGACATTCTTCTCGCTGAACACAAAGCTCGCTCAAGGGAGAAAGACACAGTGAAAGACAAGGAACACCCTCCGGTGTCGAAGGAAACACTTCAGAGCCAGTTACTTCCCACACAGGAGCAGGTTACAGGATCCTTAACAAACACTGGCTTGGACACTAAAGGTACATCGCCAGCAAAATCCAGACCATCGAACGCTGTCCTTGCTAGGTGAGTCACACCATGACTGCGTTTGTTTGCAATTATCCTCACTGTTCTGAAAGCTAATGGACTAGTTCAAAAGTCTTACCCAGAGATTTTCACGCTGCATTGTGAATGTTTAGCAAGGAACTGCTGATGCTGGTTTATACCGAAGACAGATGCAAAATACTGGAGTAGCTCAGCGGGTCAGGCAGCATCTCTGAAGAAAAGGAATCGGTGACGTTTTGGATCGAGACCCTTCTTTAGACCATGCTTCTGGCAACAGCATTTTGAATTGCCAAGGAAATGATACGGCTAATTAATCCATCAGCACAAGTCTACTGGCCCAGCTACAACAGAAGTAAACTCATGGAGCAGTTTCAATAGCTGTCAGTGCCAGCTATTAGACTGGATCGATGCAACATTAATCCCACCTGGGACCTTATACTTCAACTCCTGTACTGTAGTGGTGTCATATTGTGGATCTGTGGCTTAAACAGAGGATAAAGCACTGTTCCTCAAGCTTGCTTTGAGCCTTGTTATATCATTGAGGAAAGTTGCTGATGGATAGGTAAGAGTGGGATGGATTAAAAGTAGAAACAACATTCTGGGAAACAAGGGATTCTGATGTGTACTCTGCTACTTTGACAATTTCCAGTTCCCTGGTCCCAACTAGCTCATCTTTACCATGAACTAGTAATGCATAACACAGCCATCTTACATCAAGATGTTCTGAGGACCTTCTGCTTTCGCCATGAATAGAAAGCCAGTGTAAGCACGAGGAGGTGCACCTCATCCTCCACCTGGGCAGGTAGCAGCCTTTTAGACTCCATATCATCACATTCTACAATTTAAAACAATGTGCCTGCTTTATATCAGAACTGGCCATTTCTACAGTAAATAATCCGTCGATATTTTATGCTCAGAATGAAAGGATGTACCTCTGGAATGGAGATGAGAAGGAATTTCTTTAGTCAGGAGGTGGTGAATCTGTGGAATTCATTCCCACAGACGGCTGTGAAGGCCAAATAGTTGGGTACTTTTTAAAGCGGAGATTAAACAGGTTCTTGATTAGTAAGGGCGTCAAAGGTTACAGAGAGAAGGCAGGGGGAGTGTGGTTGAGGGGGGGAAATAGATCAGCCATGATCGAATGGCGGAGCAGACTCGGAGAGCCGAATGGCTAATTCTGCTTCTATGTTTTATGATCTTATGAGATGCATTCTGAGCAGGAACACTTATTATAAATAATATGTTTATAAATAATAATATAAATATTGTGGGGAGAATGTCATTCTTTCTATTCATAAAGAACATCAGCCAAATGATTTCTGGAAATCTGGAGGAGAATCCCATCCTAACTAAAAACAAAACAATTGCAGTGTGCTGTTGATAACAAAGATGAGGATATATATAAAACAGTTTTCTGCAAAGGTGTGAGCAAAGGAGGAAAAAGCTTGTTGCAGAGCTGAGAAGTTTTGAAGTTGGATTGTCTTTTGCTTAAGATTGCAGCATCTGCAGTTCCCCATATCTCTACAATCTTCTAAAGGGCCTGTCCCACTTTGCAACTTTTTTCGGCGACTGCGGAGCGTCAGTTATCTCACCAGGGACTAACTTTACTGTATTTCTACTGTTTTTTTTTAATTGCTGTTTTTTTTTGTTTTTTTCCCCCCTTTTTCTTTCCTCCCACAATATGTAATATGTAAAATATGTGATTCTGTTCCATTCTGCTTGTAGTTTGTTTGTTTGTTTTTTGCACAACGTCCACGAGCACTGACACCTTTCATTTCACTGCACATCTCGTATGTGAATGTGACGAATAAACTTGACTTGACTCCCGTAGTCTGTCATGCGGGTGACGCCCGGTTAGGGTTAGGGACCACAGATGGGCTGTAAAATATTCTTTCTTCAATGCATGGATTTTAAACAATAATATATTAAAATTAATACAATAAAATCAATTGTGCAAATGAAAATATGTCTGAGTCGTTCCGTTTTATTTATAGATGTATTGGTCCGCTTCCAGATCCAATCACCGTCTCTATAACTTTTCACAGGGATGGATTCAGTGTGTGTAGACTGAACTCCCCTCTCCCCTCAACCCCCCTCTTCTCCCCTCCCGTCCCCACCTCTCCTTCTCCACTCCCCCCTACCCTTCTCCCTCCCCTCTCCCCCCCTTCTTCCCTTCCGCCCTCTTCCTCCTTTCTCCCCGCTCCACTCTTCCCCCCACCCTTCTCTACTCCCCCCTCACATCCCCCTCTCCCCCTCTCCCTCCCTTCTCCCATTCTCCAACCCCACCACTTTCTCCGACGACCCCCCATCTGTGGACCCGACCAGCGATTCCCCGCACACTATCCCACACGCGCTAGGGACAATTTATACAAACCTGTGCGCCTTTGGAGTGCGGGAGGAAACCCAAACCCTAACCCTAGGTTGATAGGCTTGATATATAAGTATAACATTGTCCCTAGCGTGTGTGGGATAGTGTGCAGGGGATCGCTGGTCGGTGCGGACATGGTGGGCCGAAGGGCACTGTATCTCTGAACAGGGGACCCAGGGGTTGGACTTGAACGCTCAATGTTCTGCCTGCTCCTCATGGGAACTAAACTGTTGGCCATGAGTTGTCCCAGAGGTAGATCTCTCTTCCAATGGTCTCTCCAAACCCCCAGAGGCAGCGGGTTTTTCAACTGGGTACAGGCAATGTTGTCAATGTACCAGTGCCACCCACCTGCTCCGGCCACTGAGTCTGAATGCCCACCACCCATTTTGAAGCAAGGCGACAGAGCGGAAGGAAGCGGAAGTGTTGTTCCCAAAGTCTGCATTTACCCCATAGTCAATGTTACTAAAACAGATGATGTGGCCTTTGTGCAATACTATTAGTGGGATCTAGCTGTCACAGGCTGGGTCCACAAATGGGGGGCATCGGGGAAAGTGGGGGGGGCGGGGGGTTGGAGAATGGGAGAAGGAAGGGAGAGGGGGATAAGGGAATATGAGGAGAGGGAGGAGTGGAGAAGGGGCAGTAGAGTGGAGTGGGAGAAGGGAGGAAGAGGGGGCAAGGGAAGAAGGGGGAGTGGAGGAAGAGGGATAGGGGCGGGAGTGGGGTGGAGCGGAGAGGGGAGTTTAGTCTACACTCACTGAATTCATCCCTGTGAAAATTATAGAGACGGTGATTGGATCTGGAAGCTGACCAATGCGTCTATAAATAAAACTGAACGACTCCGACATCTTTTCATTTGCACAATTGATTTTATTATATTAATTTTAATATATTAATATTTAAAATCCATGCATTAAAGGAAGAATATTTTACAGCCCATCTGTGGGTCCCTAACCCTAACCGGGCGTCACCCACAGGACAGCATAGAAACCTAGAAAATAGGTGCAGGAGTAGGCCATTCGGCCCTTCGAGCCTGCACCGCCATTCAATATCATGGCTGATCATGACTCAGTATCTTGTACCTGCCTTCTCTACATACCCCCTGATCCATTTAGCCACAAGGGCCACATCTAACTCCCTCTTAAATATAGCCAATGATCTGGCCTCAACTACCTTCTGTGGCAGAGAATTCCACAGACTCACCACTCTCTGTGTTAAAAATGTTTTTCTCATCTCAGTCCTAAAAGACTTCCCCCTTATCCTTAAACTGTGACCCCTTGTTCTGGACTTCCCCAACATCGGGAACAATCTTCCTACATCTTGCCTGTCCAACCCCTTAAGAAGTTTGTAAGCATACGTCAGTGTGTGACAGGGAGCACGTCATGATGAGACACCCTGGATTTTGAACATTCCAAAATCCTGGGGCGACAGGAAGACACTGTGCGTCACCTACGCGACACTATACGTGTCACCACGTGTCACGCCCCGACCACGACACGACAACCTCTTTCCAGGCTGTCGCCGAAAATGTTGCCCAAGTGGGACAGACCCTTTACACAGTAGGAATGGCTTCTCCTGTTCCAATTTTCTTCCACTTGTTCCCTTATTCTATCGTCAGGCTGTAGGCTTCCAGGCCGTTTTTACCTATTTTGTTCCATCACATCTTTCAATACATCAAATCACCCCTACCCTTTATTGAAGGGAAAATAGCTCCACGTTTTAAATTCTTTCACCATATTTGTACTTCTACATACACTTGGCGGTTGAACCAGAGAATTGTAAGAACAGTTCAGATGAGTTGAAGAAGGAAAGATGAATGGGGTTTGAAAACCACACAGAGGTTTGCAATTTGGACCATGTGTGGGATAAAAGTGAGAAAGGATGGATGGGGCCACATGCACTTTGTTCTTCCCCTGAAGTCCAATATGACGTACATGCTCTGAAATTAATTGCATATTTATGTTTTGCTTTCTGCAGAGTTTCAGCGACCAACAGCATAAATAATGCGGGTACTGCATCGAACAATGCAACAGCATTGGAATTGCCATTGTCCATAATTGGAGACTTAGCAAGCCGAATGTCCAGTGACGAAGGAGAAGGGGATGGCTCAGAGGAAACCGAGAAACTGGATTGCCATTATTCTGGGCACCACCCCAGGCCACTTGGAGTATGCTGTTTATTTTACTCGTTCTTTCCTTTCAACACTCGAGATTTGTGGATATTTTATTAACCTTGGTATATGCGGTTTGAAATAATCGCTGTTCATTCTTTTCTAGTATTGCACATTTGGGAGCCGCCTGATGGGTAGAGGGTTCTATGTCTTTGACCGAAGATGGAACCGTTTTCGACTGGCACTTAATTCAATGGTCGAAAAGCACCTAAATTCGCAGATGTGGAAGTGAGTCCATTGTCCACTCTGGTTTATGAGATTAACCGTTTGAACGTCAATATTTAACCCCTGATAAAACTTGAGTGTTTTGAAAAATAGTGTGCTTAAAAAAACTTGACATTCATATTTCATGCATGAAATCCCAAATATAACAGATGTGTTTCCACTTCAGCGTAACTGGAGTGTCACTTTTATTGAACTTGCTAGCTAGGTGGAAAATAATCTAGTGGTAATAAGGCTTAGTGTGCTAAAAAATGTTTTCCTGATTGCCAAGTCAGCTCATTGAACAGGGATGCACCTTATCTATTCTCAGTTAATGTCTAGGAGATCTTGATTGCAGTGGAGAGAGAAATTCTTACTGCAGCAAATCATCTGCTAGACGAGGAACTTATGTTGCAAATATGATCTTGGTGAAATGGCTACAAATTACAAAATAAATCACAAATTTAAATATATATATTTATATTCCTATAATATTCATAGAGTCACACAGCATGGAAACAGGACCTACAGCCCAACTTGCCCACACTGACCAAAATGTCCCATTTACCCAGTTCCACCTGCCTGCGTTTCGATCATACCTTCTAAACGTTTCTTATCCACGTATCTATCAAGATGTTTCTTAAACGTTGCGAAAGTAACTGCCTCAACTACCTCCTCCAGCAGCTCGTTCATATTTCCATCACCCTTTGTTAAAAAAAAAGTTACCCCTCAGTTTCCTTTTAAACGGGATCTGGGAGTCCTTGTTCATCAGTCACTGAAAGTAAGCATGCAGGTACTGCAGGCAGTGAAGAAAGCGAATGGCATGTTGGTGTTCAGAACAAGAAGAGTTGAGTATAGGAGCAAAGAGGTCCTCCTGCAGTTCTGCAGGGCCCTAGTAAGACCGGGATGACTGGACTGTCATATGTTGATAGATTGGAGGAGCGGCTGGGCGTGTATACTCTGGAATTTAGAAGGATGAGAGGGGATCTGTTTGAAACATATAAGATTATTAAGGGTTTGGACACGCTAGAGGCAGGAAACATATTCCTAATGTTGGGGGAGACCAGAACCAGGGGCCATAGTTTAAGAATAAGTGGGAAGCCATTTAGAACGGAGATGAGGGAAAACCTTTTTACACAGAGAGTTGTGAGTGTGTGGAATTCTCTGCCTCAGATGGCGGTGGAGGCTGGTTCGGTGAATGCTTTCAAGAGAGAGCTAGATAGAGCTCTTAGGGATAGCGGAGTTAAGAGATATGGAGAGAAGGCAGGAACGGGGTACTGATTGTGGATGATAAGCCATGATCACATTGAATGGCAGTGCTGGCTCGACGGACCGAATGGCCTACTCCTGCACCTATTGCCTATTGTCTATAAATCTTTCCCCCCCCTCACGTTAAACCCGTGGTTCTCAATTCCTCTACTTTGGGCAAGAGACTCTGTGCATTTACCCGATCTATTCCTCTCAAGATTTAGTACACTTCCATAAGATCACCTCTCATCCTCCTGCGCGCTAGCCTGCTCAACCTCTCCCTGTAGCTCAGGCCCTTGAGTCCTGGCCATATCCTCGTACATCTTCTCTGTGCCCTATCCAGTTTAACAATATCTTTCCTATAACATGCTGTCCAAAACTGAATACAGTACCCTTGGCTTCCCCAACTGTAATAGGACCTTCCTACTTCTATACTAGATAGGCACAAATTGATGGAGTAACTCAGTAGGACTGGCAGCATCTCTGGAGATAAGGAACAGATGACGTTTCGGGTCAAGACCTTTCTTCAGTCTGAAACGTCACCTATTCCTTCTATCCACAAATGCTGCTTGTCCTGCTGAGTTGCTACTGCATTTAGTGTCTATCTCCGCATCTGCAGTTCCTTCCTACTCGCTATACTCTATATTACAAGGAGAATTAAATTACAATCAGTTTTCCTCCCTGTTATGCCATTTTTGTAAATATAGGTATTACACTGAGATATTAGTTCTAACAATGAAATACTAATTCCAACAATGAAATACTAATTCATATAATTGTTCTTTGTCTCTTACAATTTTAGGAAAATTCCTCCTGCAGCAGACAGCCCGATGCCATCTCCTACAACTTTTTCCACTTCAGTGCTTCAGCCTCTCAGCAGCCCTTCTGCGGTTTATCTTCCTTCAAGCTCAGCAATGACTCCTTCTTACGTGATGACAGCACCAATGCTGTCCTCGGCAGGCTTTGTGACCGCCACGGACACCAATCCCATTATGTCGTACAACGCCACCTTCCCACATGCAGCGGCTGCGTTTAGTTTGAAGGATTCTGCCTTCAAGGCCCCATCGTTACTGTCGCCAGTACCCGCTGTTGTACCTTCCCCGTCGCTCAGTAAACCGCCGAAAACGAAAACCAGCAGGTCGTCCAAAGTCAAGGACCTCCCTTCCCGCAGCGATCGGGGCTCGTGTAACAAGAGGAAGAAGCCGCCCCCACCTGTCTCCTCCCCATTCCCATCAACATTACAGAGCTCAGCGACAACGTCGTCATTTTTAGGGTCGCACAAGAGGATCTGTATACTGAACCTGGGCACTGCATTGAACTCATTTCCAGCCACATCCACCTACAGCGCAATGTCTGTGCACAATACGAACAATGGAACCAGTGCCAAAATAGATCCCTCAGGACGGACTACTTTGCCTGGCAGCTCGACGGACTCGATTAAACACATGAGCATGGTGGTAAGCAGTATTGACCCCACTCTCTCTGTTTCCTCCCTGGTGCACCACACAGGGGACCATGCACTTGTAGCACATAATGCGATGTCTTCGCTGCCACTCACTTTTGACAAGTCGGAAGGCAAAAAGCGGAAAAACTCAAGTTCCAACAGTAAATCCAGTAAAATAACCAAAATGCCTGGTATGAACAGTGTTCACAAACGGAGTGCAGCCAACGTCATGTCTTCAGTCTCGGAAGCTTCAAACAATTCTGTCTCTCGCCAGGTAAGAACTATGCTTACACTCTCCATCTTTAAGTAAACGTACTCTAATCCTGGAATGTCAACGTTTTTTGTTTGAATGTACAGGCATTCCCCGACTTGCACAATCCCGACTGGCGTAAACTCGCATTTGAGTAGACAATTCTGTACTTAGTCCCCAGTGCAATCAAGGTAGTGTGTAATTTCCGCAACACTGTACAATCATTCAATTATTAGTCCAAAACCAGCAAGCAATGGCGGCGGTGCTGGCCCAGAGGGCCGTGCGCTGCAGAAAGTGCCCCGGACGCAGCCAGAGGCCGCTGAGACAGTTAATCGACTCAGTGAGTTATTTCGGCAAGGCGTGTTTCTGACTGGCGTGAGTGCCTGTATTACTGGTAAAAGATGGATTATTGGATCATTGATCTCTGTGCTCTGCGTGGGTTCATCCTGTATGCTAATCATTGGTGCAATTTCCGTATTGCGGCACTGACAATGCTGGTTGAATTTAGACACAAAATGCTGGACAGGCAGCATCTTTGTAAAATACGAAATAGGTGACGTTTCGGGTCGAGACCCTTCTTCAAAGTTCTGAAGTCTGAAGAATGGTCTTGACTTGAAACGTCACCCATTCCTTCTCTCCAGAGATACTGCCTGTCCCACTGAGTTACTCCAGCAATTTGTGTCTAACTTTGTTATGAACCAGCATCTGCAGTTCCTTTCCACACACTGAATTAATTTAATTGGTTTTGAGTAATGGGACGTGCTGAGATTATGAAAGATCTTCTCAAAATGAAAGCTTCTTTATCTTCAGTGGAGGTTAGGGACATATGTAAATCCCCAGTTGGAACTGAGTTGTGGAGAAGATAGACAAAATTATAGGAAAGGAATATTACCTTTATATTCATTACATTCTTAATTTGATAAGTCAATGGACACATTAATTTCTGGGGATCAAAATTGGTTTAATGGCATAAAGAAGCTTAATATATATTTTTTTAGTGCAATAATACTGTTGGTTTGTAATTTCCTGTTGAGAACCAGCCACCTCATATTTCGCTTGGGCAGCTGACAACCCAGTGGTATGTTTTGATTTCTCTAATGTCAAGTAAGCCCTGCATTTCCTCTCTCTCTCTCTCTGCCCCTTCCTCACCCGTCGGCCTGCAAGTTCCACTGTTCACAACCATATATCCCTTCATTATCACCTCTTCCACACCCAATAGTGGACTATTGTGGGCTCCACCTTTCCTTGGTTATCAGTGCCGGCTCTGTACCTTTTCATACTTCTAGCTTCCCTGCCCCCTGACTCTCAGTCTGAAGAAGGGTTTTGACCCAAAACATCACCCATTCCTTTTTAAAAACAAGTCCATAGTTGTGCACGAGGTGGGTGCTGGTGTTCCGTTGTCGAGGTAGGGTTAGGGTTGTTCAGACTTCGCCCTTCTTCAGACTCATCCCGGCCCGAAACGTCACCCATCCATGTTATTCTGCAATGCTGCCTAACCCGCTGAGTTACTCCAGCACTTTGTGGGCTTTTTTTAAGGTTGAGTAGGTTGACTGAAAAACCGTATAATTATATGAAAGTAGCTGTTCCTGAACTTGGTGGTGTTGGTCTTAAACCAACGAGTGTTGGGGGAGAGAATGAATGAATACTTAGGTGTCACACCCATGGTATACAACGAGCCCCACATAAGGATACTCATCGTTAATATGTTCCCTCCCAAAGCAAGTTCCTACTTTCTTTCTTCTAAATATGACACTCTGTATGAAGTTTGTATATGACAGGAAGGAGCCTGGCTGTTATGGGTGATAAGAGTGATAACGATTGTTCCCTACTATCAAGATTCAGTGCGTTGTTATTCTGTCTGCCTGCCTCCCATCCCCAAAATGCAGCAAAATTACTCGTAAATTCCTGAAACGAGCGGAGAAGGAGATCTGCAGAATGAATGCGGGGATCGGGAGGTGGCAGGTCACGGCTTGGAACTCGGGCAGAGTAGATGAGGGCATTGTTACCTTTTGCGTCCTGTGCAGCAATTGCAAATTGTCCAGACAGAAATGTCTGAGAGTGGGCTCAACTGGGGAGATCTCGAAAGAACTGCCAACAACCGAGTGAGGTGGAGGACATTTGTCAATGGTCTATGCTCCCTGGAGGAGCAAAGGGCTTAAGGAAAAGAAGAAGAAGATGAAGTGCAAAGGTTGTTGTGTCACTGTAAGAACCAGCTTAATGTGAAACAAGATAGACATAAAATGCTGGAGTAACTCAGCGGGACAGGCAGCATCTCTGGAGAGAAGGAATGGGTGACGTTTCAGGTCGAGACCCTTCTTCAGACTGAAGAATGTCTGTCTCTGGGTGGTTTCCTGCACAATGTAAAACAACCCAGGATTATCTATTATCATATTTCACTTCAGAAAAATTATGTCCCATTGTAAAAACTAGGGAAAAACCCCCCAGCATTTATGCAGTTGAGATTCTCGGCATATGTTCTCGAAAGGTACTCTGTGATATAAGGGTGCCTTTACATATTACTGTTTCTAGACAGGAAAACACATCAGGTGCTCTAACCTCTGTCTTACTATTTCTCAAAAGAACTTCCATTTGTAGAGGGCCTCCTCTTAATTTAGAAAACTGAGAGTTGACCTGGAGGGGACTTTTAAAACGATGGCATAGTTTGATAGAGTCACTGTGAAGAAGTGTGCATTTTTGCGTCCTATTATTGAAAGAGAGTCATTTATAAAGCCAGTTAGAGATTCTCATTGTCCAGAAAGTGGTTAGAATGCCAAACTTGGCAACAAGTGGGTTAGTTGCAGACAAAAGTGTCGATTCATCTGATGGGAAACTGGAAAAGTAGATCAGGGGGAAATGAATAGAAGGATGTGCCAGTGGGAGTATGTGGTGACTTACGTAAAGCCTGAACCAGCAAAGTTCAAGAGGGATTAAATTGCATCTTTCTGTGCCTTAAACTCAATGCCATTCTCAGAAACCACACTTTGAATACACTCTGTAGGCTGATTGGCTTGGTAAATGTAAAAATTGTCCCTCGTGGGTGAAGGACCCCATCAGCCTACAAACCAGTACGTCTTTGGAGTGTGGGTGGAAACCGGAGCACCCGGAGAAAACCCACGCTGGTCACGGGGAGAAAGTACAAACTTCGTACAGACAGGATCTAGTAGTCAGGATCGAACCTGGGTCTCTGGCGCTGTAAGGCAGCAACTCCACTGCTGCGCCACCGTGCCACACAGTAGTTTGTGAAGGGTTAACCACACATGTCAACAACAATTGAAGATCACCTGTTCTACACTCTCCTTGCAAAATGTGCACTGGGTCATCAGTTGCAACAGGTGTTACTGATCCAATTTAATCATATTTTTAATCATCTTTGTGACAGATGTCAGCTTTCGGGTTGGAAGCTGATTTAGAAATTTGCTGCACCAAAATACCATCGACATTGGATTGGCAACTCATCCAGTCGTAGATTGACAGAGCAAACATTTCCATAAATCTGAAATATGTTACAGATCCAGTTTCTAAACTCAGTTATTTCTCTCCGATAGACCTCTTTTTATTTATTTTCACGACATTACTGCCTTTCCTGAACCCTTTGATTATGATTGCGGTAATATCATTATTTTTTTTTTCTGAAATAATCACTGCGGGCACCATGCACTGTACCGGACAACTGAACACAGATAGTATTCTGTCTTGTGACTAATTTATCAAGCGGTGAATGAAGGGTCAGTGAATGTTGCCGCTGCAATGACGACTTGCACTAATCCTGCGTAGCAGCACCCAATCTGTAGTTTACTATGTCTTAGTAAAGTTCTGAACAAGTCTTAGTTCTGAGCAGATGATTAACAAAGAATCAAGGTTTAAAGAAAAAACAGTGCTGGAGTAACTCAGTGGGTCATGGAGCATCTCTGGAGGACGTTGATAAATGACGATTCGGGTTGAGAATTCAGCAAGAAAGGGTTGATTTGCAGACATGGGATGGGTTGCAGCATTACGAGTTTTAAACAAGTTAAGGGTTAAGGTAACAGGTATCTGGGCAGGCCAGCATGGAGATGACCAAGGTCGAGATTTAGGAGAAATGTGGGGATGAGGTAAAAATAACATTACGTGATTGAGGAAAAAAGAGTTTAAATGGTTTGGTGAGCTGAGGAAATTAAAAATCTCAAATGTGATTTCTTGCCATACATCAGGAAATATTTTATCCAGCTCATTCATGATCTGCCATTGATGGCAGGCTAAGAAGAATGACATTGGTTAGTGTAAATGACTGAGTCACACAATCTGAAATCCAAGATCATCTTTAGTATTCAAACTATAGCGGTACAGCAGGTTGTTAGTTGCTAGAACATCATGACCGCTTCCAAGACTGAGCAGTACAGGAAGTGGGTGTAAATATAAATCGTGCAGTACGGTGGGGTTAGTGATGCTATTCCACTATGATTGGTTATCATGCATAAACCAATCTACATCCTTCCCCTTAAAGAGTGAGTATAGTAAGCATACATGTCATAAGAATTTAAACATATTCCCCATATCTATCAGGCGGTTTACTAATATGGTCCGAACACGTACGGACCAAGCCCTCTCCCCCTTTGCCAGAAAGATTAAAAGGAGGTGGTGAATCCGGAAGCGAGAAAGCAGCAGGGGACACCCGTGGTGGCCGACAGGGGGAGCATGCAGGAGAGATAATATTGTGGTTAGTCACAGCCGCTGGTCGTGGAGGGGTACGGGACATGCTGGGGCTGGTGGAAGGAACAGCAAGCAAATGTTGGCGGCTCCTGCGGTATATGGTACCATCATAGTCCACAAGGTAGGATTGAGGTTCTTCAGCCATGCCGACAACACTACCCAAATACGAATGTCCCATGGAAGTTTGTAAACAAACTACTTGGCCCGGTAGTAGAGGCTTGAGTGGTTTGCTGGACTTGTCATGCGCCCGTTTCTGAATATAGTGTTTCTCCTGGATACGCTTTTGAATTGTTGCTGGCTTCAGCACCTATGGTATCAGCTTCTGCTGGGCAATCGGAATCGGAGGTCTCGTTGTTCTGGACATCAGTCGCTGGGCCGGCGAGCCCAGAGTTCCATCTCTAGCAATGTTCCTGAGATTTAGGAGATCGAGGTACACGTCAGAATTGGCAAGGTGTGCGCGTTCCAGTAGATGTTTTGCGCTTCTGACAGCTCGTTTAGCGAGCCCGTTGCTCTGTGGGTATTCCAGACTGCTCGTGACATGGTGGAAATTCCATCGGTTGGCAAAGAGCTTGAAAGCATGGCTGGTAAATTGTCTTCCGTTGTCGGCCTGCAAACGGACGGGTCCGCCGAATGTGGAAAAGTGTTTCTTTAGCTTTTGAATGACCATTTCTGATGTGATGGAGGTCAGTAGGTCGAGTTCGAACCAGTTAGAATAGGAGTCGACCAGGACAAGATAGTGTTTACCGTGCCATTCGAAAATGTCTGCCGCCAGCGATGTCCAGGGCAGAGCTGGTGGAGGTTGTTGCAGTAAGGGCTGTCTCTGCTGGTGTGGTGCAAGGCTGTCGCAAGTGGGGCGGGAGGCTGTACTGTCCCGTATGTACTTGGTCATCCCAGGCCAGTAGAATCAGAACTTCCCCCCTGTAAGCATGCAGAGTAGAGTTGTCTTCAATCAAGGCCTCATTATTTCTTATCTTGTTGTAAAGGTTTGCTCATACGGCCCGTACGCGTTTGGACCAAGCCCTCTCCCTGGAGGCGTGGGTTCGTATCCCACTCCTGACACCATGTAAATGACTGAGTCATACAATATGAAATCCAAGATCATCTTTAATCAGTATTCAAACTATAGCGGTACAGCAGGTTGTTAGTTGCTAGAACATCATGACCGCTTCCAAGACTGAGCAGTACAGGAAGTGGGTGTTAATATAAATCGTGCAGTAGGGTGGGGTTAGTGATGCTATTCAACTATGATTGGTTATCATGCATAAACCAATCTACAGCTAGCAAATTAATTTGCAGAAAAAAAGATATAGATTGCTGTCGGCTGAACTCATACGTATGGATAATGTAGGACACAAAGTGTTGGAGAAATGCAGCGGTCAGGCAGCATTCCTGGAGAACATGGATAGGTGGGGGTCGGGGTCCGTCTTCAGACCGGATAGTGAGCGGAAAGAATAAACATGTATCCGTCAAGGATGGGATTGTGCGTCTTCCTAAATTTAAATGCCGGAGTGCAGGGAAAAACAAGTGCATTGCTTGAGTTAAACTGGCTTTGGTGGAATGATTGGAGTCCAAGGTACCACAAAGGAAGTGTGGAGGAGGTTACATTTGTCAAACATCATAGCAGTGGCATGGTCACAATCTCAAAGAATGCTGCATATATATTGGAAGAGATGTGTCTTGGTGCTGTGGCTTGCTGTCGTGCAAGAATGCCAGAGGTCAGTGAGTTGAAGTGAACAGCAACTGCACTGAGACTCATTGCCTCCTATCAGGATAAAACAAAATTTTAACATATTTTGTGTCTTATTTTTCTCTTGCACTTGAAATTCTGGGAGCATACAAATATCAGTTGGCTGAGGAATGACCATTCAGCTCATTAACTTTGTACCTTCCATAGGTCATATAGAGAGCATCTGACCCTGACCAATGGTGCAGCACAACTTAGTGAGGTGCCACGCACACATGCATGTTGTAAGAAGATTAGGGTCAATAAAATATTTATTTGATTCCTTAAGGTAATTCGCAAACTGGCAGCATTTTAATCGAATAGGTTACAGTCATAATCTTCAGGTGACATTTAGATGTTTAGTTTAGAGATACAGCGCGGATACAGGCCCTTCGGCCCACCGAGTCCGCACCGACCGGCAACCCCCAATATTAACACTATCCTACACACACTAGGGACAATTTACATTTTTTACACCAAGCCAATTTGCCTACAAACCTGTATGTCTTTGGGGTGTGGGAGGTAACCGAAGATCTCGGAGAAAACCCACGCAGGTCACTTGGAGAACGTGCGAACTCCGTACAGACACAACCCATAGTCGGGATCGAACCCGGGTCTTCAGCGCTGTAAGCACTGTAAAGCAGCAACTCTACTGGTGTGCCACCGTGCCGCCCTACATATGTTATATAAATGAACACTTTCATCAGTTATCATACTGAATACGGGATTCGGGATACTCTGGTTTTGTCGCTGTCTGACTGCCCCCTCTTCGGACCACTCTGTAATGAAAATAAATTGCAGATGTAGCTTCTGTCACTTCAATTCAAAATTCATTCCGCATTTTTGAATCCTGTGGATTTTTGTAAGATGTAAATTTTGGGAAAGAGTAATCATGGATTTGTAGAAGCCCCTTCAGACCTTGGTGATATACCTACATGTTTATATTTACTGTAAGTTTTATTTAGTTTAATTTAGAGATACAGCGCGGAAACAGGCCCTTCGGCCCACCGAGTCTGCACCGACCGGCAATCCCCGCTCATTAACACACACTTGGAACAATTTTACATTTATACCAAGCTAATTAACCTACAAACCCGTGTGTCTTTGGAGTGTGGGAGGAAACTGAAGATCTCTGAGAAATCCCACACAGGTCACGGGGAGAATGATCAAACTCCATACAGACTAGCACCCGTGGTCAGGATTGAACCCGGGACTCTGGCGCTGTAAGGCAGTAACTCGACCGCTACTCCACCGTGCCGCCCTTTACGCAGTTACAAACCCTCAGCAATCTTCTGGCTGCATGGCAACAATGCCACAGCAGATCACAACAGAACTCCACAGGTCTATTTTAAGGCAATAAATCATTATCTGCTGTTTTTCATTGCCAAGCAGATTTGCAATTGGCTCCAAGCACGGCATTATTTCCATGTACTTTAAAATATCCACATGCAGACATTTTAACAAAATAACCTTTTTTTCATCCCATCTGAATTGTACAAAGTTTGTGAAGCATGACTTTCTATATTTACATCCAAACATTAGTATTGACCTTTGCCTGAGATCCCCATTGTTATCAGACTGCAGTCAATTCAGTTCACTCCATATAATACCAAGAAACTGCAGAAATACTTGGATGGAGTAAGAACTATTGGACCAGACAATGCTTGTTTGTAGTCCTTGCACTCCCGGGATGAGTTGCACTTTCAGCTGAGTCGTTCTAAAATGGCTGCAAAGCTGACATTCACCCACAATGGAAGATAGTCACGATGTGCAGGAAGGAACTGCAGATGCTGGTTTACACCGAAGATAGACACAAAATGCTGGCGTAACTCAGCGGGTTGCGCAGTATCTCTGGAGAGAAGGAATAGCTGGCGTTTCGGGTCGAGATCCTTCTCTCAGTCAGGGAATCTCGGTATGAACAAGGGTCTTGACCGGAAACGTCACCTATTCCTTTTCTCCAGAGATGTTGCCTGACCGACTGAGTAACTCCAGCATTTTGTGTCTACCGTTGATAGTCAGGATGTGTCTAGTTTACAAAGAACAGGGAAGATCCACCAAAAATGGTCTTTTTGGGCTTCTAGTTGCAATGTCATTCCTTTCCATTCCCACAACAGCCTGTCTGAGCCCCCAGCCGCCCTCATTGCTACTGAGTGGCAACATGTAAACTGGAAGAACCATGCCTCCTATTGCTGCTTGGGCAGCTTACAATCCTATGGAATCCTATGGTCCCCCTCTCCCCCCCCATATACTCTCACCTATCCAACTATTCATGTACTCTTTGTTCATCATCTCTGCCATCCCAGCCCCCCCCCCCACTTGGTTCCATCTGCTCATCATCCCTCCTCGTCTGGTTCCACCTACCATCTGACAACCTCTGTCCCAGCCCTCACTAAGACTCCTGTATTTCGGCAACCATCCCTCTTCCCAGTCCTCAACATATACCTTTTTGCCTCCACAGATGCTGCTTAACCCACTGACCTCCACCAGAGATCTGATTGTTATTTTTCCATATTTTGCCTCTCTGTGCAAGACGAACCAACTGCAACATATATCTCTTTGTCCGCGTGTGTGGGGATGCGATGGTGTTGTCAGTCCGATTAACTGATCCTTAAATAGTAAAGCTTTTCACTGTACCTCGGTACACGTGACAGTGGACTAAATCAAACTAAACTAAATAGTACTTGTACAGGAAAAATAATTGTTTTGTTTTCTCAAAATCCACTGTACAATGTAAGTTTTTTGTACAAAATGATTTCTGTTGTTGCTTTGATGTCAGTAATTTGACGGCTACCTGTTTACTCAGCCTCATCACAGTGTGTTGTCTCCTTCTGAGGTACAGTTCAAAATGGGTTTGACTCAAGTCAAGTCTAGTTTATTTTCATTTGCACAAGAAGAGCGAGGTACAGGTACAATAAAATATCTTGTTTGCAGGCACAAAGACTCAATTAAAAATATGTGAAAAAATTATGCATAAATTGTCCATAAATTTCACAAAATTTGGTAATTTTGTGAATGAAAGACCTTGTTTCCTAAACATTGCAATGTTTCTTTAACATTTTGATAGTTCCTGCCTCAAATATAAAAATAATATTTTAAAAATAAATTAAGAAACATGTAGACAAGTACATGGATAGGATAGATTTTGTGGGATATATGGGCCAAACGCAGACAGGTGGGACTACTGTAGATGGGACATGTTGGTCAGTGTGGGCAAGTTGGACCGAAGGGCCTGTTTCCACGCTGTATGACTCTAATCAACAAACAAGATATTAGTTCAAAAATATAATTAGAAAAAACACCTGTCAGTCCAGTGGTAATCCAAGAGGTGGACCATAATGTTCCCTTGTCGAGATAGGATTAGAGTTGTGCAGGTTGGTTCAACATCTTAATACGTAGAAATGTAGCTGTTCCTGAACCTGGTGGTGTGGAACTTCAGGATAATATAATAATAATAATATCTTTTATTGTCATTACACATAAGTGCAACGAGATTTGGTTTGCAACTTCCATCCGATGTCATAACTTAAACGATTAATAAAATTTAGGTTTAGATAACCCGAGAACAAGGTTTGTAAAAAGAACATTAGAACAGTAAAACAGTCAAAACAGACTAAAGTCCAGATGTGTCTGTGCGACGTGACCATCCGAGCAAGACAGTCCATGGGGGTGGGGGGCACTCAGCAGGGCCGGTTCAGAGCCGCTATAGCTCTGGGAATGAAGCTGTTCCTGAGTCTGGAGGTGCGGGCGTAGAAGGTCTTGTAACGTCTGCCGGAAGGGAGTAGTTCGAACAGTCCATTACAAGGGTGAGAGGAGTCTTTATGGATGCTGACGGCCTTCCTGAGGCACCGTGTGTGGTAGATGCCCTCCAAGGCTGGTAGCGGTGTCCCAATAATCTGTTGCGCTCTGTGGACGACGCGCTGAAGAGCTCTCCTCTCCGCCTCCGTGCAGCTGAGATACCACACAGAGATGCCATACGTTAGCATGCTCTCTGTGGTGCAGCGGTAGAAGGTTGTCAGCAGCTGTTGGGGCAGACCAGTCCGTTTCAATGTTCTTAGGAAGAACAGTCGTTTTTGTGCCTTTTTGACCAGCGCAGCGGTGTTGGTGGACCATGTGAGATCCTCTGAGATGTGAGTGCCCAGAAACTTAAAGCTGGACACTCTCTCCACACAGTCCCCGTAGATGGAGATTGGGGCGTATTCCCCATTCTGTGACCTCCTGAAGTCGATAATCAGCTCCTTGGTCTTGGAGGTGTTTAGTGACAAGTTGTTCCGTGAGCACCAGTCCGCCAGGTTCTGCACCTCCGCTCTATAGTTTGTTTCATCGCCGTTGGTGATCAGCCCGTTCACCGTTGTGTCGTCTGCGAACTAGACAATGGTGTTGTTGTCAAATGCAGGGACACAGTTGTGGGTGAAGAGGGAGTAGAGCATGGGGCTCAGTACACAGCCCTGTGGTGTGCCGGTGCTCAGGGTGATAGTGGAGGACAGGTGCGGCCCCAGTCTCACTGCCTGCGGTCGCTCCGTCAGAAAATTCAGGATCCAATCGCATATCGGTGAGCTGAGGCCTAGCTGGTGAAGTTTGGTGGTGAGCTTGGTGGGGATGACCGTATTGAAGGCAGAGCTATAGTCAATGAAGAGCATCCTCACGTACGTGCCCTGTCTTCCCAGGCGAGTCAGGACAGTGTGACGAGCCACAGAGATGGCATCCTCTGTGGATCTATTTGCCCTGTATGCAAATTGATGGGGGTCCAATGAGGCAGGGATGCTGGATTTGATGTGGGAGAGGACCAGCCTTTCAAAGCACTTCATTGGTATTGGAGTTAGGGCAACCGGGCGGTAGTCATTCAGGTTGGTGACTTTAGACTTTTTCGGCACCAGCACTATGGTAGCTGTCTTCAGGCACTTGGGGACTGTTGCCAGACTTAGACAGGTTAGAGGTCCTCGTAAATACCTCCGCCAGCTGTACAGCACGGTCCTTTAGTACCCTACCCTGGACTCCATCCGGGCCTGCAGCCTTGCGTGGATTGATCCGACGCAGAGCGCACTGTACCTCCTGAGTGCTCAGTGTTAAGGCCTGTCCCTCCGCCCTGGCCGGGGTTATTCCTCTCCTGGTGGTGTTGCCAGTTTCGAAGCGAACAAAGAAGGTGTTTAACTCATTGGCCAGTGTGATATCACTGTGGGGGCAGGTGGGGCTGCTCTTGTAGTCAGTGATGTCCCTGACACCCTGCCACATGCTTCTGGTGTCCGCGGTGTTGAAATGGTCTTCCACCCTTTGCCTATGGATGTCTTTGGCCTTTTTTATGCCTTTGTTCAAGTTTGACCTGGCAGCACTGTAGGCAGAAGTGTCCCTGGATTTAAAGGCAATGTTGCGTGCCCTTAGCAGGTTCTGAACCACCTTGTTCATCCACGGTTTCCGGTTTGGGAACATCTTTATTTGCTTGTCCGCTGTGACAGTCTCCACACAGCAGTTGATGTAGGAGAGCACAGTGGATGTGTACTTCTCCAAGTCTACCTCTGTACCACTGGTAGCCTGTAGTGCAAACAGGTCCCAGTCGGTGCGATCAAAGCAGTCCTGGAGTTGTAGGGTGGCATCCTCGGGCCATATTTTGACCGTCTTTATTGCAGGTTTGGTCTTGCGGATGAGGGGTTTGTATGCAGGCAGTAGAAACAGCGAGAGGTGATCGGATTTTCCCAGGGATGGGCAGGGGAGAGCTCTGTATGCGTCCTTGATGTTGGTGTACACTTTATCCAGCGTGTTTGAGCCCCTGGTAGGGCACTGCACATGCTGATGGAATTTGCGGAGCGCAGCTTGTAGGTCGACCTGGTTAAAGTCCCCGGCAACAATTAAGGCACCGTCGGGGTGAGCATCCTGCTGCTTGCTGATAGCCGAGTGCAGCTGTGCTAGCGCTAGGTTAGCATTAGCCTGTGGTGGGATGTATATGGCCATGGTGATAACCACAGTAAACTCCCGAGGCAGGTAAAATGGCCTACATTTAAGCAGTAGGTATTCCAGGTCTGGGGAACAATAGCTCTCTACTGCAGTGTGGTTGGTGCACCAGTCATTCTGCAGGATTCTGTACCACCTGCCTGTTGGTAGCAGTGAGAAGAGAGTATGGCCCAGATAGTGGTGATCCTTGATGATAAATGCTGCCTCCTTGAGGCAGTGCCTCATGTAGATGCTTTTGATGGAAGAGAAGGCTGTGCCCGTGGTGAACTGGACTGAGTCCACCGCTCTCTGCTGCAGCCTCTTGCGTTCCTTGAAATAGCCGTACCAGACCAAGATGCAACTTTTGAAGCACATCTGTAAACGTTTATTGGAGTATTCAGAGATATACTGAAGCTCTTTACATTTCTAATAGAGGCACTGGCATGCCTTTGTCGTGACTACATATATGTGCTGAGCGCAAGACAGGTCACCTGAGATGTTAACACTACAATTCAATAAAGTCTGACATTTAAAGATGCTGAATGGAAACTAACATAGTTAAGATTGGATAATTATTAAGTCTAGTCAAGTCACTTTAATTTCTATAGCACATTTTAAAAACAACTCGTTGACCAAAGTGCTTTACATTGGTGGAGGTACTAACGTTATACAACATTGGTTCATAGATTAAGTACATACATAAATACATACATATAGCCCTCCCTCAGAGGACGTCAAGAAAGGCTTGAGAGTAAAGATGAGTTTTAAGTCTCGACTTAAAAGAGTCGATGGATGGGGTTGTTCTGATGGGAAGAGGGATGCTGTTCCACAGTCTTGGAGCTGCAACCGCAAAAACGCGGTCGCCCCTGAACTCGTGCCTAGACCGCGGATGTTCAGTAACTCCAAGTCGGCCGATCTGAGGGACCTGGAGGTGGTGTGGTGGGTAAGCAGTCTTTACCTAGCACTCATGTAGGTGGGGGCAAGCCCGTTAAGGGCTTTGTAAACATAAAGAAGGATCTTGAAATTTATTCGGAACCGCACAGGGAGCCAGTGGAGAGAGGCCAGAATCTGGGTGATGTGGTCCCTTTTTCGGGTGCCCGTCAGGAGTCTCGCTGCGGCGTTTTGGACCAGTTGCAGGCAGGACAGGGAAGATTGGGAAAGATAAAATTTCACGCGATTAGAATGATTTAATGTTGCTAGAAGGTTATATTTTCGGGATGCCTGATTTCCTTCTTCCAACAAGTAGTATCTTTTGGAAATGTTCATGTTATGTGATCTTAATTTTATTTTGCCCTTTTCTTGTGCCTTCTCTGCAGATTGGGAAAAGCGGCAGTACACTTTTATCACAGTCCAGTCCAACAACCACCACCAACTCCGCACATGGTAACAGACAAGTAGGTAACAGGCTGTTTGCTTCACTTAACATGGCTCCTGTGGAGCTGCAGTTCATTTGAGTGACCTTTTGATGGCAGGATTGGTTTATAATTAACACCTTTGCGTGTAGTCACTGGAGGAAACAAGAGTTTCGGTTTCAATCCAAATCGTGTTCACTCGATGAACTCCCGCAGTTGTCACCAGCAACATAACAGCATTTTCATCTGACATTAAGAGGTGTGTGACTGCCTGAGAATGCTTTAGGGGAGGGGACAATGGTAACGACTAATAAACATTTAGACAGGTACATAGATGGGAAAGGTGCAGATATATATGAGCCAAATGCAAGCATATGGGACTAGCTCAGTTATAAATCATGGTTGGTATTGATGAATTGGGCCAAAGGGCCTGTTTCTATGCTCCATGGCAAAGATTGCTCCAGGGTCCGGATCGATTGGCCAGGTGGGTCATTGTCCCTTTGGAAGGCGAACCTTTGCCCCAGTCTGAGGTCCTGAACGCTCTGGAGCAGGTTTTCATCAAGGATCTCTCTGTACTTTGCTCCGTTCATCTTTCCCTCTCCTGACTAGTCTCCCAGTTCCTGCCGCTGAAAAACATCCCCACAGCATGATGCTGCCGCCACCATGCTTCACCATAGATATGGTATTGGCCAGGTGATGAGCGGTGCCTGGTTTCTTCCAGACATGACACTTGGCATTCAGGCCAAAGAGTTCAATTTTGGTTTCATCAGACCAGAGAATCTTGTTTAGGTGCCTTTTGGCAAACTCCAAGCGGGCTGTCATGTGCCTTTTACTGAGGAGTGGCTACCGTCTGGCCACTCTACCATAAAGGCCTGATTGGTGGAGTGCTGCAGATATAGTTGTCCTTCTGGAATTTTCTCCATCTCCACAGAGGAACGCTGGAGCTCTGTCAGAGTGACCAATGGGTTCTTGGTCACCTCCCAGACCAATGCTCTTCTCCCCCGATTGCTCATTTTGGCCGGGTGGCCAGCTCTATGAAGAGTCCTGCTGGTTCCAAAGTTCTTCCATTTAAGAATGACAGAGGCCACTGTGCTCTTCGGGACCGACAATGCTGCAGAAATTGTTTTATATCCTTTCCAAGATCTGTGTCTCGACACAATCCCGTCTCGGAGGTCTACAGATAATTCCTTCGTCTTCATGGCTTGGTTTCTTGCTCTGACATGCACTGTCAACTGCGGGACCTTATATAGACAGGTGTGTGCCTTTCCAAATCATGTACAATCAATTTAATTTACCACTTGTAGACTCCAATCAAGTTGTAGAAACATCTCTAGGATAATCAGTGAAAACAGGATGCACCAAAGCTCAATTTTGAGTGTCATAGCAAAGGGTCTGAATACTTATGTAAATGTGATATTTCAGTTATTTCTTTTTAATAACTTTGCAAAAATTTCTAAACACCTGTTTTCGCTTTTATATTATGAGGTATTGTGTGTGGATTGATGAAAAAAAAAGAATTGAATCCATTTTAGAATAAATGGATTAACTGTGACGTAACAAAAAGTGGTAAAAGTGAATACTTTTTGAATGCACTGTAAGTTATTGAATCAAAGACATTGGACACCAAGCTGTCTCTGCTCTCTGTGGTTTGAATGGCAGATATGTGAATGGCTGAATTTTATTACTAGAGCATGTAAGAATTCATTCCTTTTGAACTTAGCCCCAATGCCCTTTGTCACTTCCTTTTAGATACCTGGTTGCAAACTTTAGCAGAAAACATTGCAGATTTATTCAGATTTTTTTTAATTAACTACCCAGAATTAAATTCAAGGAATCAATAACACAACCACACATTCAGAATTTGGAGGACACAAGTTTACTCTCTTGGCGAAATCTGTTTATTGTCCTAAATTGAATGATCTCTTCTGAGGTAGAGTTGTACAAGTAACTGTCATGCATTTCAGCAGAGAACAAGAGTGATAATGAGAGGGTTGGAAGTTATGAAACTAACCATAGGACTGTAATGGTTGACCTATTTGAGGTCAGCTAATCCTGCATTATTATTTTTTTAATGTTGAATTTAGTCTAATCTGCTGCAACTGGGAATTTGCTCAATTGCAAACTCCTGTTTGAACTCCATCTGGTCTGTCACCAGCAATCCATTCTCTCCCAGAACAATGGGTTTCTATAGATTTAGGGAGGGCATGATTCATCTACCTGGAGTTATGTTCAGTGTAAATAATTCATGTTGCAAAGCAAAACATGTGTTCGAGCAGCAATTGATGAAGTGCACTATAATGGCGCACTGACACTTAGAGAGACTTTAGATTTACAGCAGGGAAACTGGCCCTTCGGCCCACCGAGTCCGTTCCGACCAGTGATCATCCCGTAGACTAGCACAATCCCACACACTAGGGACAGGTAACAACTCTATCAAAGCCAATTAATCCACAAACCTGTACGTCTTTGGAGTGCAGGAGAAAACCGTAGCACCCGGAGAAAACCCACGGGGGTCACAGGAAGAGCGTACAAACTCCACACAGACAGCACCCGTAGTCAGGATGGAACCCGGGTCTCTTGCACTGTTAAGCAGCAACTCTACCACTGCACCATTGTGTCACTCCTAACACCCCGCCTCAATAGAAATGGTGAACGCTGACATGAATGACAGATATATTCATTTGAAAGCGTGTAACTCTGAATGCATTGAGGGAAGTTGGAATGAAGCAGACATGGAGCATATTTATTGTGCCCATTAATTACAAAGTACCAGTGAGGATAATGAACATACGAGCCTGGCTGACTTGGAAGGTCGTTGTTCATCCTACTGTCTACAAATATGTTTGCTAATAATTTGACTGCACAGTCAGAGGATGTTGTTTTACTTGGGGGCAGCCGTAGATTTGATATGTTCTGGTTCAGATGGTTTTCTGTCGAGGATGTAGCTCATTGATCGATCTTTTGACACCCACTGTTATGCCTGATCAATTGTTATTTCATCTTAATGTTACCACGCTTGCTTTCTCTGACCAAACTTTCTGTTTGAGGAGAGAGGAAACATTACTCCTGCACTCTTTGCAGCATCATTCATTCATTCAAAATTTACTTACTCAAAATGCTTTAAAGTAGATCAAATCCTTATCTTTATCTAAGCTTTACAGATCTAAAAAAAATCCTTAAATATCATCTACAAATCAGGGCTAGCTTTTTAACTACTGATAACCTAATTTGAGGAAGGACATTCTTGCTATTGAGGGAGTGCAGCGTAGGTGTACAAGGTTGATTCCCAGGATGGCGGGACCGTCATATGCTGAGAGAATGGAGCAGCTGGGCTTGTACACTCTGGAGTTTAGAAGGATGAGAGGATATCTCATTGAAACATATAAGATTGTTAACGGTTTGGACACGCTAGAGGCAGGAAACATGTTCCCGATGTTGGGGGAGTCCAGAACCAGGGGCCACAGTTTAAGAATAAGGAGTAAGCCATTTAGAATGGAGACGAGGAACTTTTTCTCACAGAGAGTTGCGAGTATGGAATTCTCTGCCTCAGAGGGCGGCGGAGGCAGGTTTTCTGGATGTTTTCAAGAGAGCTAGATAGGACTCTTTAAAAATAGCTGAGTCAGGGGATATGGGGAGAAGGCAGGAAGGGGGTACTGATTGGGGATGATCAGCCATGATCACATTAAATGGCGATGCTGGCTCAAAGTGCCGAATGGCCTACTCTTGCACCTATTGTCTATTGATACGGAAAGGAAATATATTATAGCTAATGTTAATGTTAATAATTTTAAATCTACTCCTGCTACATACAAGAAGCTCTAATCTTATACAGCTTAATTGTATTGTGGACGGTCAGGCAGCATCTGTGGAGGGAATGGACAGACGAAGTTTCGAGTAGGGACCTTTCTTCAGCCTGAAAAAGGCCAAGACCCAAAACATTGTCTGTTCATTCCTCCACATATGCTGCCTGACCCCCTAAGTGTTGTCTGTACATTCCCTTCAAATGTGCTGCTTGACAAGCTGAGTTTCTCCTTTTGTTTTTTGCTCATGGTTCCAGCATCTTTGTTTCTTTGTCTTAATTGTACGTTTGCTTTTTTTTTTTTTGCAGCCAAAAATCCAGCAGTGAACACCATTTTTTGCGGGAAAGTCGTTTTGAAGAGCTTCAGTCGTTGAATGAGGCTCTGGTACTCGCCTTCGACTGCATAAACGGACTGCGCTGATGAGACACAAACCTCTGCTCTGAAGACGTGAAGAATGCCTCCATCTCAGCCAATACCTCCGAGCGGCCTTTTACCCCTCCTCCCCTCCCCTCCCCCCCCCCCCCCCCCCCCCATTCTTCCAGCAATGCTGGCTGAATGAGATGTGGTGATTTACTGACCAGAGAGATTCCTGTATCACTTGTCCTTCTGGTGGTGGTCTCGGGGTGCCCAGTAACGCAATACACCGGATTCCATAAAAGCCAGGATAATCATGATTATCCCCTCCCCTTCGAAGATAATTAATATAAATCATGATCTAAATCAGTCTGACATATCCACAAAGATAAAATGTATCAAAGCATATTTTTACCTGGAATTTTTTTAAATTCTCGACAATTGGCAGATTTTATGGAATCCAACGTGATTACACTGATTTGTATTCCTATAGTTTTTATATAAATGATATATGCTTTCATTAAAACGTTGTTTTCGCAACATGGTGGATTTTCGCTGTGTTGGGGTATTGAAGAAAAAAAAGTCTCAGCTTAGTTTTACCGGCTCTGAAGTTTTACAATGGCATTTATAATTCCATTCCTGTGTAGACTCTTTCGCTACCAGAAAACAAACAAACAACTTTTCAAATGCAATTTTTCTTTGCCAAGGGAAAATTTGTTTCGCTAATTGGCAAGAGTTGGAAATTTGAGAGAATCTTTTTAAGCTGAAAGGCAAGTGACAGAAACTGGATTGTCACCAGCTTTGTATTAGAAGGTGTAATGAATCAGCGGAGTTTTCTAGCATGATAATGTATTGAGTGAAGATGCAGAGGGACGAGAGGGGATAAGTGGAAAGGAGAAGCATAGGAAGTGTTAATGATGTCTTATTATTCAGTGTTAAAAGTGCACTTATTTTGTGATGGATTCTTCCCAATTAGAAAAGAACAGGCAGGGATTAGAGTAAACAAGGATTTTCCTCTAATAAGAATGGATTTTTATGGTTTTAATAGTGGTATAGTAAAAGCGAAATCTGTTCTGTGTAATAAACTAAAGCTGGTGTGCAGAGACTGTTAAAATGAAGTTACAGCGCAGAGAACTATTTTTCTTAAGCTAATCACCATCCATGCAGTTAAGAGGTTGTTCCTTTAATTGTTAGTGTTAATTTTCATTAATTTATGATTTATCATTTTATTAATGCTCTAACTGGCCAGGATAGGTTCAGAAATAGAATTTAGGAATGTCAAAAGTCGCGTGTTTATATATTTTTTAAATGAATTTGGATTGAATTTTTGCTATGTACATTTTGTTAGACTGAAGATTGTGTACATATCCGTTGTTATTTTTGCACAAATGTTTTGTCATGATTAGCTTAGGAGCTTTTAAGTATTTTAATTTTTCTAATTTATTGTGGGTTGTTATAAGACTACAGGGGGTGGGAAATGAATTCCCAGTAATTAGAATAATTTTATATATAAATATATTAAAAAATAATGCTGAAGTCTGTCACAAATACAAACTTTCCTTTTAAAACTGACTGTGCTTGTCAGGAACTGCTACTGGGTAGTGAGATGCAAGAGAAGTCCGTGACTGAAGGGGACGGTCTGGTAATTAGAACAAGAGTCAATAGTTGCCCACATTGTGGGCCTTGGTATTGTATATTGTACCAGTACAAATCATGGACACAATGCATAAACCTGTCAGCCATAAAGAGACAGCAGATTACTGTATGCCTTCTTTTGTATTGATGTAACAATTGTATATAAAGCTGATCAAAAATTTGTAGAAAATAGTTTATACAGCATTATTATATTATTGCTGAATCTCAGTGAATTCTTGGGGAAAAAAGTTTTTCTATTTACACCTTATTTTTTTGTTACACTGTTGACCCATGGCATTCTGACAAAACTCTGTGGGTTTTGCAATGCTGGTCAGTCATGGGTGTGTTAATACTGCTGTTGCACAGATAAAACGTTGCACCTGCCTCATTGTGCTTTCCTACTGCAGATTTAAATTCTACCCCTCCCCCCCCATTTGAAGATATCAAAAGCATGCAAAAATCTTCATCTGTGCCATACCGTGACTGTTCTTTTCCTGTAAAAAATTTTATACACTACACATTTTCAATTTGCTTTGTGCAATTTTCCATCACCTACCCTCCAGCAGTACGATTGTGTTCATTCCATGCCTCTCTTCATCTTTGTGGTATTGTTAACAGAATGGTGTCTAGAATAGCTGTAAATAGTTAATTCAATGGCGTATAAATTGAACAAACTTTGTTTCTGAATGACACTGCCATAGTTCCACCCCCAGGTTGGAGATATTCTCTAGTGAGGGATGTTTTTTGTTTCGTTTTGTAACAGGCTTTGTAAATAAAAAAATAATTTATATGTTTCTAAGAAGTACACTTTCCTGTTGCATCTTTACTACAATTCATGGACTTCCTTCAATTGTTAGTAAATTGAATTTTGAAACCATGTGACTAAAATGTTTTCTCAGCTAGCTAAGCGAAGATCACAGTGGCGCAGCAGCAGAGTTGCGGCCTTACAGTCCAGAGTTCAGTACAGTTCAATCCTGACAATGGGTGCTGTCTGTACGCAGTTTGTATGTTCTCCCCGTGACCAAGTGGGATTTCTCCTGGTGCTCTGGTTTCCTCCCACATTCCAAAGACGTAGAGGTTTGTAGGTTAATTGGCTTTGGTAAAAATTGTAAATTGTCCCTAGTGTGTAGGACAGTGCTAGTGTATAGGGATCGCTGTTCGGCATGGACTCAGAGTGCTGAAGGGTCTGTTTCCATGCTGTATCTCCAAACTAAACTAAACTAAATCAAGTCAGCAACTGAAGATGATGACATTTTGTTTTAATTTTGTCTCAATTAATTGTTGCGGGATTTGGATGCGAAATTTAAGGTTGGTAGCATGTCGTAATGCTATTTTCAGGACGTAACGTCCCATGGTTGAGCCTCACTTCATTCACAAGATGTGTAGGGAAGGTGCAAAGCCAGGCTTGTGTTCCCAAATGTTCCCAGTAGTTCATAATCAATGTTCATAGGTGTGTTAGTGATCAATGTTTCAACATTGAAATCCTAGTTTGGCTTACACATATTAGTGAACAGAGTTTGGAATAAGATTGAAATTAAAATTTGAGCATAGCTCATTTCAATCTAACCAAAAAGCTAATCAAGTTTTTGGGAGTCTCTTGCCCAGAGTAGGGGAATTAAGAACCAGAGGACATAGGTTTAAGGTGAGGGAGGGGAAAGATTTAATAGGAATCTGAAGGGTAATCTTTTCAGGCAAAGGGTGATGGGTGTATGGAACGAGCTGCCGGAGGAGGTGGTTGAGGCAGGTACAATCGCAACGTTTAAGAAACATTTAGTCAGGTACATGGATAGGACAGGTTTAGAGGGATATGGCCAAATGCAGGCAGGTGGCACTAGTGTAGATGGGGCATGTTGGCCGGTGTGGGCAAGTTGGGCTCAAGTGCCTGTTTCCACACTGTGTGACTCTATGACAAGTTGACAGCATAACTTGTGTAGTCTATCAGCTCCACAACAATAAGCAGGTAATAATCGGAAACTTGTGCCTTGACATCTAGGGACATCTCTCTTTAGCGAGAGGAAACTTCAGATCATTGTATGAAGTCTCCATACTTACGTCATTTGACAATTGTGTCAACTTATTCTGAATCCCAGTTGATACGCCTACTGTGCATGGTTTGATGCCAAACTTAGATTGCTGACCTGAAGTGACCAGGGTTTGGAAACGGAGCTGAAACAGAATCCTGATGATGGTGTCCGGAGATTATGTGCCAGTGACATTCATTGGATGTTATATTGTTTTCCACTTTGAAAGTTTTCAGGCCAGGCCTTTAAAAATTTAATGTATAATATTTGTGCGGTTAACTCCTTGACAGTAAGTCACCACCGAAGGGCCACAAGTGCATTCCACTGCGATAAACAGTGCTTTTTGCTGTATTATACAAGAATGAATCTCTCTGTCTCTGTCTCTGTCTCTGTCTCTGTCTCTGTCTCTGTCTCTGTCTCTGTCTCTGTCTCTGTCTCTCTCTCTCTCTCTGTCTCTGTCTCTCTCTCTCTCTCTGTCTCTCTCTCTCTGTCTCTCTCTCTCTCTCTCTGTCTCTGTCTCTCTCTGTCTCTCTCTCTCTGTCTCTCTCTCTCTGTCTCTCTCTCTCTGTCTCTCTCTCTCTCTCTCTCTCTCTCTGTCTCTCTCTCTCTCTCTCTCTCTCTCTCTCTCTCTCTCTCTCTCTCTCTCTCTGTCTCTCTGTGTCTCTGTCATGCTCAGGAAAATTATTTAATGGTCATTCCAACTAAGCAGTAATAAAGTGATTCTTAGCTGTATCAACTTATAAAATAACTTTTTTACTCAATCCTACCATATGATTTTAAATATATAAGATATCCAAATTGACTGTTTATGTTTCTCTAATGTACAGTGCCCTCCATAATGTTTGGGACAAGACCCATCATTTCTTTATTTGCCTCTGTACTCCACAATTTGGGAAGTGTTATAGAAAAAAATCACATGTGGTTAAAGTGCACATTGTCAGATTTTATTAAAGGCCATTTTTATACCTGTTGGTTTCACCATGTAGAAATTACAGCTGTGTTTATACATGGTCCCCTCATTTCAGGGCACCATAATGTTTGGGACACATGGCTTCACAGGCGTTTGTAATTACTCAGGTGTGTTTAATTGCCTCCTAAATGCAGGTATAAGAGAGCTCTTTATGTGAAAGAGAGCTCTTTTCTAAAAGCCCCTTAAACATCACTTACAGGCAGCCGTGTTCCAGGCACTTACCAAAAACATGCCTGCACATCTTTAATCTTTACCCCTCTCATCTTAAAACTATGCCCGGGTTTTCTCCGGGAGCTCCAGTTCCCTCCCACACTCCAAAGACAAGCAGGTTTGTAAGTTTTGGTTAGAAAAAAAGTAAATTGTCCCTGGTGTGTAAGATAGTGTTAGTGTATGTGGGGTGATCGCTGGTCGGCACAGACTCGATGGGCTGAATGGCCTGTTTCCGCGCTGTAACTCTAAAGACTGAAATAAACTTTTTGCAATAACGTCAAAACTAAGTTTTGTTCAGAAATTCTTCAGATTTGCAAGTGTTAGGAGCTTATTATATAGCATTACCTTGCGTTGAGAGGAGGGAAGGGGTCAGATGTAAAGGCTGCACACGAGTGCAAGTAAGAAGGAACAGCAAACGCTGTTTTACACTGATGGTAGACCCAAAATACTGGAGAAATTCAACCGGTCCAGCAGCATCTCTGGAGAAAAAAAATAGGTGGCGTTTCGGGTAGAGACCCTTCAGGCTGAGAGTCAGGGAGGGGGAAACTAGAGATATGGGAAGGTACAGGACAAAGCAGAGCCTGCATCAATGACTCGGGAAAGGTGGAGCCCACAATGGTCTATTGTTGGCTGAGGACGAGGTGATAACGAAGGAATACAAACGGTGAAATTAGCAACAGGACTAAGGTGGGGAAAAGAGTGCACTAGTCTGCGTCGCTGCCTCAGCACCACGGCAGCAGGGTGGGTCCTGACCGTGGTTATCGTGTGGCGTTCACACCGTTCAAACCACATGGGTTTCCTCCTACACTCATACAATGGGCTGGTGAGTTAGTGGGCTACGTGAATTGCCCTTTAATGCAGATTAATGGGGAAAAGATTCAGATGCGACATGGGCGTGTGTACAGGGTCATAGAGCAAAATAATGGGACTGGTGTCTGTGCTGTGCTGTCGCCACCTCATGCTTCCTTATCTACCTGACACCCCATCAGAGAACAGAAAATGGTTAACAAAAAATTACACAACAGGACACATATGCAGCATGAAAAGAGGCCCTTCGGCACAACTCTCCCCCCCCCCCCCCCCTCCCCCTCCCAATTACCCTCAACTCTGCAATCTTTTGCAAACACTCCACAATTGTGTTTTAAATATACTGGATAATTACAATTCGATTCAGGGGAAGTGTTAATTAGATGTTTGGGTCCAAGAGATCGTGATATTGTGTGATAAATTCACCATATGACATCCAATAACTTGAATCTCTGGATTCCATCCGAAGACATGAAGTCTGTTACTTATTTAAACCTATTTGCCTTGTGATGTAAAATGACTGCTCTAGGTACTTTATTTTTTCTTCACCATCATGGTCTAGTTTACTCAGTTTAATTAAATGAATGTATATTTTTGTTGCATCTAATGTGCCAGTAAAATTGCAGCAAGGAAGAATCCCATTGTTCAGGTTCATAGCCTGTGCAGATGACCAATAATCCCCCATCCCTTCTCTCCAGAGATGCGCCTGTCCCGCTGAATTACTCGAGCTTTTGTGTCTATGACCAATAAACATTCCTGACTCGTTCACATCTACTTGGTTTAACATGTCCCTATATTATTTTATTTTGCAATGGGAACGACCCTGTAGAAAATTAGTTCTAAAAATGCATTTTATTTTCTTGTGGTTCGATTCATTCTTAAAATATGTTTTGTGAGTAAATTAAAAAAATATCGCATGCAGTCCCTCTCACACAATGGTATTCTATCTGAATTTGGGTTTTTGGATGGAGAGCATATGGCAAGTTTCCCATATGATTCTCAGTGTGTTCGACAAAACCAAGGGATGATTATTGTTCATTAAGGCATATTATAGCAACCCTGGGCTCCATAGTGATGAAGGTGACCCTTAACACACATAGACAAACTGCTTTTCTGCTACTTTCAGGGTGATGGGGAGTTCATAATCTATTAATGTGTGGCATATAGTCATAGAGTGATACGGTGTGGATACAGGCCCTTCAGCCCAACTTCCCCACACCGGCTAACATGTCCCAGCTACACTAATCCCACCTGCCTGCGTTTGGTCCATATCCCTCCAAACGTGTCCTATCCATGTACCTGTCTAATTGTTTCTTAAACGTTGGAACAGTCCTTGTCTCAACTACCTTTTTTTTAAGCGGTAACTAGGGAAATTGATGAGGGTAAAGCAGTGGATGTTGTCTATATGGATTTCAGTAAGGCCTTTGACAAGGTTCCCCATGGAAGGTTGGTTAAGAAGGTTCAATCTTTGGGTGTTAATGGCGGAGTAGCAAGATGGATTCAACAGTGGCTGAATGGGAGATGTCAGAGAGTAATGGTGGATGGCTGTTTGTCAGGTTGGAAGCCGGTGACCAGTGGGGTGCCTCAGGGATCTGTGTTGGGTCCACTGTTGTTTGTCATGTACATCAATGATCTGGATGATGGGGTGGAAAATTGGATAAGTAAGTATGTAGATGATATTAAGATAGGTGGTGTTGTGGATAATGAAGTAGATTTTCAAAGTCTACAGAGAGATTTGGGCCATTTGGAAAAGTGGGCTGAAAGATGGCAGATGGAGTTTAATGCTGATAAGTGTGAAGTGCTACATCTTGGCAGGACAAATCAAAATAGGACGTACATGGTAAATGGTAGGGAATTGAGGAATGCTGTGGAACAGAGGGATCTAGGAATAACTGTGCATAGTTCCCTGAAGGTGGAATCGCATGTAGATAGGGTGGTAAAGAAAGCCTTTGGTGTGCTGGCCTTTATAAATCAGAGCATTGAATATAGGAGTAGGGAAGTAATGTTAAAATTGTACAAGGCATTGGTAAGACCAATTCTGGAGTATGGTGTACAATTTTGGTCGCCTAGTTATAGGAAGGATGTCAACAAAATAGAGAGAGTACAGAGGAGATTTACTAGAATGTTGCTAGGGTTCCAGCAACTATGTTACAGAGAAAGGTTGAACAAGTTAGGTCTTTATTCTTTGGAGCGCAGAAGGTTAAGGGGGGACTTGATTGAGATCTTTAAAATGATGAAAGGGATAGACAGAGTTGACGTGGATACGTTTTTTCCCATTGAGGGTAGGGAAGATTCAAACAAGAGGGCATGACATGAGAATTAAGGGACAGAGGTTTCGGGGTAACGTGAGGGGGAACTTCTTTACTCAGAGGGTGGTGGCTGTGTGGAATCAGCTTCCAGCAGAAGTGGTGGAGGCAGGATCGATTTTAACATTTAAGAGTAAAGTGGATAGGTATATGGACGTGAAGGGAATGGAGGGGTATGGTCTGAGTGCAGGTAGATGGGACTAGGGGAAAACAAATGGTCGGCACGGACTGGAAGGGCCGAGAGGGCCTGTTTCCGTGCTGTAATTGTTATATGGTTATATGGTTACCTCCTCTGGCAGCTTGTTCCATACACCCACCGCCCTTTGTGTGAAAGGGTATATGGAAATTTTACACTTGGTTAACTTCTAAAGATAGCTGATATGCAACTAACTTCTGGCCTTCATTCTCCCAAGCTTGTGCAGGGAAAGTGTTCAAAGTTAGATCGAAGATGTTAATTATACATTAAAAAAGGGAAAGATGGATTTGATAATGATGCCAAATACTAAATTATCCTCATATCTGAAACAAGTGGTTTTTGTACGGATATCAGTTCCAAAATTTGTTCTTGAACTTACATTTGGGAAAGAGCTCCGTCCTTGATCTGGAAACATCACCGTGCTCCGCCACCTGGGTGACCTTCTCCTTCAGCCAGTGGACTCTGTAGATTTCCTTACACCATCTTGGCTTATTAAAATAGATCAACTGAAGGGAATCAGCATGATGGCATCAACAAGTTATTTACAAGGAAAGTGTAATCCAGTTTGCAAACTGAAACAACAATGCTGGGTTGATCAGCACCTTGGGAAGTGGCTCAAGCACAGGACTATTCATATAACGTTCACAAATTAAATATGAACATATGTTACCTGTCAGCCTCACTCAAATCCAGAAGGAAGGTGCATCTTAATTCTGGACATTTTCAATGCAAGTCACATATGCTGGAGAAAAAGGTTACATCCATGAACATGGTTCCCAGATTTAATGTTTATGCCTGTCTCTCTCCCAATAATATATATATGTGTATATATACATGTGTATATTGTAGATATAATATAAAGGGCTATGGATCATGTGCAAGGGGTTGGTTACATTTTAAAATCAAATCGAAGTTTCCTGTGCAATTGGAAAAGGGCTGTGGAAAGTCAAAACGGGTAGGTCCACGGATGAATAGCAGTCAACATGTGGTCTGGAGACAATTTAATTGTGATCAGGAGTGAAGTTTGCTTTTAGTTGCCATTGTAATATGAAGGAATTTATAAAGAATGGGCTTATTTAATGATAGTTATAAATTACCAGGACACCCTTTAAATATTTATCAAACGTTCTCGCCATCAACTGAAGGGTTGGGAACCTTTAGATTTAAGCTTGTAGCTTTCTGGTACAGTATTTAATTAGAAACACCTTTCAACACATGGTGTGTTTAGTGAATATTAATGATGCTCTCAAAAGGGACTATACAAACTTTGAACAAAAGCCGGAGACTAAAGACAATGAAGGCAATAAAACTGTCATTGGAACTCAAGATTGACATACCATTGGAGACACTTCAAGAGACTGGGGAGAAGCCTTAAAGGAACTCCACTTGGCAACTGGCAGAGAGGTTGAACGAGGTAGCATTACCAACAAAATTATTGCCACAAAGCACGATATAGGTCATGGAAATCATGTTGCTTATGCAATGACCCATCAACATTGTGTCTCTGTGGCAAGCTGCCCACTTACTGAGGCACACAAAAGATTCACATGTTGACTTTATTCACTGTAAACCGTTCACCGAACACAATTATAAATTGCAGGTTTAATTTCCAATAATTCAGATCGAATTATTAGAATCCGCAAAGAGGCCAAGACAAGTGAATGTTGTGGGTGATTACTATCCGAGCTGAAAGATGAGGTTTTTTTTGGAATAAAAGTGACAAAAATAAACAGGGAGTCTCATTGTCTGTAACTTGTCGTTAGTAATTCGCATTTATTTATAAAGCACATTTAAAAACAACCCACGTTGACCAAAGTGCTGTACAGACCAGAACAGGTAGTTAAAATTACAAAAAGAAACAGACATACACAGGAATGCACACAGGTACAAATAATCAGCTCAAAGACACAAAACAAAGATCAGTCACATCAGGGGGATTCAAACGCTAGTGAATAAAAATAAATTTTGAGCCTGGACTTAAATGAGTCGATGGAGGGGGAGGATGCTGTTCCACAGGCTATGATTCTAGCAGCATCTGCAGTTCTTTCTTAAACATAATTTTTAGGCAAATAAATAAATGATGGGTCTTTGTCCCAAACATTATGGAGGGCTCTGTAGACAGGTATGATGGTCAGCATGGACACTGTGGGGCAAAGGGCTTTTTCTATGCTGTACAACTCTAAAAAATAAAGTTCTGGAGCAACTCAGCGGGCCAGGCAGCATCTTTGCAGAACATGGATAGGTGAATTTCAGGTCATGGCCCTTCCTCAAAATGTTGCCTATCCATGTTTTCCAGAGCTGCTGCCTGACTGGATTTACTCCAGTATTGCGTCTTTATTCCATTATGACTATAAAGTTCTATTATGTGTCAAACTGAATAAAGGAATGAAAAAATAAGCTTGTTTTTTTTTCTGATTTGTTAAGTACTTGTTAACAGTTGTTTCCTGCTCTTCCCACGGCCTGCCATTTTATTAAAATCAAGTGCCAAAGTCCTTTTCTGTAAATGTTTATTCCATCAGCCATCGCTGACCTTTGGCCAACTGACAAACTCTCATCCCCGAGTTAAGCCACGGGATGGCGCACTCCGCACACCCGCTCACAACTTAAATTGAAGATAGACACAAAATGCTGAAGTGTCTGAATGATCAGGCAGCATCTCAGGAGAAAATGAATAGGTTACGTTTCGTGTCGAGGGTTTCATTTTCTCCAGAGATTCGGCCAGATTCGCTGAATTAGTTCAGCGTTTTGTGTCTATGTTTGGTGTAAATCAACATATGCAGCTCCTTCCCACACAGCTCACAACTGAAATATTCCCAGGAAATGTTTTGTGTTAATGAAAAAAGAGTCTTAAACTAATGATAAATATTTTGATGTTGTGAGGAAAACGCTCATCTACAATATTTCCGACAACGTGATGCTTAAGGCTACATTTGTATTGTGAATACTGCTCACAAATAGGCAGTGACAGGCGGCTGTGGTTGAATCCTCCAATTATTTGTAGCATTTAACATCCCAGTGAAGGCCGGGTGGTGGAAATATCTTTGGTACCATTTGTCACCGCTCCATGTCCTCTGCGGCGTTACTCCGGCACTTTGTGTTGTTGTCTTTAGTACCACGCGGACATCAACCCATTAGCCGCGGGCATTAACCCACTAGCCACGGGTATTAATCCACTAGCCACGGGTATTAACCCACTAGCCGCGGGCATTAATCCACTAGCCACGGGCCACGGGCATTAACATTAAACCACTAGCCACGGGCATTAACCCACTAGCCACGGGCATTAGCTCACTAGCCACGGGCATTAGCTCACTAGCCACGGGCATTAGCTCACTAGCCACGGGCATTAACCCACTAGCCACGGGCATTAACCCACTAGCCACGGGCATTAACCCACTAGCCACGGGCATTAACCCACTAGCCACGGTCGACCATTAATTACTGTGGCCGCGGTACCTGGCGTCGCCCGCCGGCTCTGATCCAGGGCTCAGCGAGCGCCTGACGTCAGTCTCTGCCGAGTGGACCCGAGTCTCCCGATGAGCCGAGTGGAGCCGCGCGGAGCCGAGCGCCCCCAGTGGAGCCCAGCGGAGGAGCCGAGTGGAGCCGAGCGCCCCCAGTGGAGCCGAGCGGTGGAGCCGAGCGGAGGAGCCGAGTGGAGGAGCCGAGTGGAGGAGCCGAGTGGAGGAGCCGAGCGGTGGAGCCGAGCGGTGGAGCCGAGCGCCCCCAGTGGAGCCGAGTGGAGGAGCCGAGCGGAGCCGAGCGCCCCCGGTGGAGCCGAGCGGTGGAGCCGAGCGGTGGAGCCGAGTGGAGCCGAGCGCCCCCGGTGGAGCCGAGTGGAGGAGCCGAGCGGAGCCGAGCGCCCCCGGTGGAGCCGAGCGGTGGAGCCGAGTCTCCCGCAAGAGGCGCCGCAGTCAGCGGAAGTAGCGTCACTGAGTCCTTTCCTCCCGCTTCCGGCGGGTTGCCCGGCAACGGCGGCATGGCGTCTCCCCAGGAGCAGGAGGCGCTGGAATACCTGGCGGAGCACCAGATCCTGGAGCTGATCGACAGCCTCACCAGCATGTTGCTCTACCACCGGCCCGGTACGTGCCGGCAGCTGAGGGGCCGAGTGGTGCCGGCAACAACCAGCTCAGCCCCTCCCCTCCCCCCTTTCCCCCACCTCCCCTCCCCCACTCCCCTAGTTCTCAAAAATACTTTTTAATATTTTTATCAATTTGAGGAAATGGAATAACATCTTTGATTAAACTGCATTTTTTACTGCGTAGTTAATATGATTTTATATTTGCAGCTAAGCCTTTGGAGTTTTTAATTGAACAACTGGAGCAATTGAAGGTTGCCAAAACGATTCAAAAAAATTATCCTTGTTTATTTGATGAGTCCAATTTGGATGCTGTGTTTGGTATTTTGGATACTACAAAAAAAGGACATATCACTTTGGTTCAGTACACGGAAGGTATGGTGGTCATGTCCAGTGTGTCTGATTTGCACTGTTAAACTTTGATGGTCAGCACTAACTCTTTGCTTTGATTAATTTCAGCTTTGAAAACTCTTGGAGTGAAGGATTTTGCAATAAACCCATCAGGTGCCGAAGACAATAAAATCCGCCTAGCAATATTCAAAGCTGAGGCGTAAGTACAGAAGTCTTGTTCTTTTCATCACACATAAGTAACATCTAAATTACCCATTTGAGGTTGACATTTTTGCCATTATTATCTGAGATTCAGTAATGAAATCCTAAATATTTTGATGCTCTACCCAACTTTAGTATCTGCAATAAGGGAAATTGTACATTTGTCACTGAAACTTGCCAATGTCTTGTTGTGTTATAAGCATGTGATAGGAGCAGAATTAGGCCATTCAGTCCATCAAGTCTGCTCCGCCATTCAATCATGGCTGTTCTATCTCTCCTAACCCTATTCTCCCCATAACCCATTACATTGTCAGTTGTTCCCCTTTGAGGATATGTGTAATTTGACCATTGATAAATGTATTTCTGAAGGTTTAGGTAAACATCAAAACCCATGCCTTACATAGCTAACATTATTGCAGAGAAAACACAAAGTAGATGGAAAAGTGACAAGATTATGCAAACCTCAATTTTAAAATACGATTGTTTAAGAAGGAATTGCAGATGCTGGAAAATCGAAGGTAGACAAAAGTGCTGGAGAAACTCAGTGGGAGAGGCGGCATCTGTGGAGCAAAGGAAATAGGCAAATTTTCGGGCCGAAACCCTTCTTCAGTCTGAAGAAGGGTTTCGGCCAGAAACGTTGCCTATTTCCTTCGCCCCATAGATGCTGCCTCACCCGCTGAGTTTCTCCAGCATTTTTGTCTACCTCTAAAATACCATTTATTGGTTATGTTTGCAAAAAAAGACCAGAGACTAAGTGTGTTTGACAGAAAAAGAAGGAAAGTGGAGAATAAAGATGATGAGGCTCAATGGGAGAAACAGGTCATGCTTGCAAAATAAATTAAATTAAACACAATGTTCTTTGCCAATCTTCCACCCCGAGTGCTTAGGCATCAAAAATCCACCTTTGGTTATAGGTACATGGGCAACAGAACAGTGCACAATAGGGACCCAATTTAACCTTTCTAGTCTCTAGCGTTGTTGATACCAGCTATGTTGCAGTCTTTTTTCTCACTGCACTGCAAAGGAACAAGGTAAAATTCTTCCATTGAAGGTCAAATAAAGGATGCATTGATTTAGACACAACTGTATGAAGTTGTACTGATCAATGTAGTCATTGTAAAAGATTATTGATGAACATTGATCAGAATGATCAATAATGGGAATATTATCAATAATGGAATATAGTGTGCAATTTTGGTCTCCTAATTTGAGGAAGGACATTATTGCTATTGGGGGAGTGCAGCGCAAGTTCACCGGGTTAATTCCCAGAATGGCGGGACTGACATATGATGAAAGAATGAGTCGACTGGGCTTGTATTCACTGGAAGTTAGAAGGATGGGAGGGGATCTTATAGACACATATAAAATTATTCGAGGATTGGGCAGGGTAGATGCAGGAAAAATGTTCCCGATGTTGGGGAAGTCCAGAACCAGGGGTCACAGTTTAAGAATAGGGGGTAGGCCATTTAGGAATGAGATGAGGAAACACTTTTTCACCCAGAGAGTTGTGAATCGGTGGAATTCTCTGCACAGAAGGCAGTGGAGGCCAATTCACTGGATGTTTTCAAGAGAGAGTTAGATTTAGTTCGCAGAGCTAAAGGAATCAAGGTATATGGGGAAAAAGCTGAAACGGGGTACTGATTTTGTGGTGGCTCGAAGGGCTGAATGGCCTACTCTTGCACCTATGTTCTATGTTTCTATGTTTCTAACATGCTGATGTTAATCATGCTGGTGATTTTAGATTTCTTCTCTGAACCTGTATCAGTTGTTATGCTATGCCTAAATTCTTCAATGCATGTAAAATACGTTATATGGAAAGAAATTATCAAAATGAAGTACAAAGTCCATGAAAGTCTGATGACAGAACACCTCCTAATATCTGTTTCTCCAAACCTTGTGTAATAAAGAGTCAACATTTCTTTAAGGTCACCTTCCATCATTATAAGTATTAGTGCCACAGATTCCAATGGAACACCATAATTTCCAAGTTCAGCTTCCTGGATGCTGTCAAAAATCCTGGAACTTCTCCCTGACAGTGCAATAGGAGATAGACACAAAGTGCTGGAGTAACTCAGCGGGTCAGGAGAAAAGGAATAGGTGACGTTTCAAGTCAAGAACCTTCAGACTGAGAGTCAGGGCAGAGGGAAACGAGAGATATGAAAGGTTCAAAGAACAAATTAATGAAAGGCGGTCAAGTCTGAAGAAGGGTCTCGACCCGAAACGTCACCCATTCCTTCTCTCCAGAAATGCTGCCTGTCTCGCCGAGTTACTCCAGCATTTTGTGTCCACAAATGAATAAAAGGTATGCAAAGAACAAATCAAAGCCAGCCGGATGATCAAGGGGTCCACAATTGCTCCATTGTTGGCTGTGGAGAAGGTGATAACGAGTGGATAAAAACAGCGAAACTAAGCAGGACAACAATGAAACTAGTAGGCGGACTGGGATGGACAAGGGATGGAGTCAGAGGGAATGCAAGGGTTATGTGGTTGGCAAAATCAAAATCACATCATTGGGTTGTAAGCTGCCCAAGCAAAATATATGGTGCTGTTCCTCCAATTTGCGTATGGCCTCTGACAGTGGTCAGTATGGGAACGGGAAGGGGATGAAAAGTGTACATATGCAATAGGAGTACCTTTACCACATCCACAGTAGTAATTCAAGAAGAAGGCCCACCACTACAACCCGTATGGCAACTGAGGCTGAGCAACTGGTCTTGGCAATGATATTCACATTACAAAATGATGTGATAAAATACAAACAACGACATTCTTGGGAGATAACATAATTGCTTTCAACGCTCACTTATCATGGAGAGCAAGGTTGTGTCCATAATTTGTATTCCTAATCATTACTTTACTGTCCCAGTGAAAATAGAAGAGGAGACATGAGCAACTAAGCTATCATGTTGCCGTATTTTAGTGACTTGAAAAGCTTATTAGCAGTATTTTACAAACTAATGGTTGATATACTAGATAAAATGAGTTTTGTTGTGTGTATGTTCACAGATGCAGAAGTTCAAGTATCAATCTTTGTCATCAAAACGCCAAACTCGTTAGTGTTGACACTTCAAAAATTTAGAAAAAAAACAATTTTTTAATGAATTTTGTAATTGAACCACATATCACGGGCACAGGCTCTTCTGCCAACGTCCATCATGAATATCAAGCATCATTTGCAGTAATATTATCTTGTTCCCATTTTATTCTTCCCATTGATTTCCCTTAATTCTACCAATCACGTATGCAAGGGGAAATTTACAGTGATCATTGAATCTGTGCGAAGGAACTGCAGATGCTGGTTTATACAAAAGATAGACACAAAATGCTGGAGTGACTCAGCGGGTCAGGCGACATCTCTGGAGAAAGGGAATAGGTGTCCAAGTACGAGGATCCTTCTTTCTTCTTCTTCTCCTCCTCCTCCTCCTCCTCCTCCTCCTCCTCCTCCTCCTCCTCCTCCTCCTCCTCCTCCTCCTCCCCCTCCTCCCTCCCCCTCCTCCCTCCTCCTCCTCCTCCTCCTCCTCCTCCTCCTCCTCCTCCCTCCTCCTCCTCCTCCTCCTCCTCTCCTCCTCCTCCTCCTCCTCCTCCTCCTCCTCCTCCTCTCCCTCCTCCTCCTCCCCCTCCTCCTCCTCCTTTTTTAAAAGCCACTGCCTACCCTGGCTGATTACTCACGGCACGTGCCTGGCTTGTGCACTCTGGAGTTTAGAAGGATGAGAGAGGATCTCATTGAAACATATAAGATTGTTAAGGGTTTGGACACGCTAGAGGCAGGAAACATGTTGGGGGAGTCCAGAACCAGGGGCCACAGTTTAAGAATAAGGAGTAAGCCATTTAGAACGGAGACGAGGAAACACTTTTTCTCACAGAGAGTTGTGAGTCTGTGGAATTCTCAGAGGGCGGTGGAGGCAGGTTCTCTGGATGCTTTCAAGAGAGAGCTAGATAGGGCTCTTAAAAATAGCGGAGTCAGGGGATATGGGGAGAAGACAGGAACGGGGTACTGATTGCGGATGATCAGCCATGATCACATTAAATGGCGGTGCTGGCTCGAAGGGCCGAATGGCCTACTCCTGCACCTATTGTCTATTGTCTATAGGAGGAAAGTCTCTTGTTAACTCAGGTTAAACCCACTCCATATGTCTTTGAGCCTTAAGACCTGTTTGTTGATTGCTGAAAACTATGACCACCAGACGTAACCATGAACTCATATGTGCTTTTTTTCATATTATCAGGAAAGCTGGATTAATGAAGATGTATTCCCCATACAAACCTGGATAAAGCTGTACATTTCATTTTGTCTACAGTTAACTTCTTCTCAACATTCATCTAAACATGATTAGTGTAAAATTGAGACAAGTAAAATAACATTAGCTTCATTCACTTGAATAAATAATACTTACTTTGGCTTTGATGTTAATTTTGCCACTGATTTCTATTTGAACCATCTTTCCTTTGGAACAAAGTGGTAAGAGCATTGAACGTTAAATTTGGAGAGGTGCCTTCATCAATCCACAGAACAAGGTATACACACAGCCTCTGAATATCTGACAACTGGTGCTGTGAGTCAGAGTGATGTAGAACCATTTCTTCTTTGTTCCAGTTTGGCATTGAACGACACATTAACATGCAAAGATGATAAGCGGACAAAGATAAGGTGGTCCTTCAAACTATAATGCAGCCTGGAATTTATAGCTGGATACTTTGTTCCTACTTTCCCCAGTACAAGCAAATTAACTACTGAGCAAATACTGGGAGAACCTAAAGAAGACAACTGAAAAATGTTTCTCACTTGGGTAAACAGGACAGGTGAAAGAGATCACACAGACCATTCCTAGCTATTAATCCATTTATTTGTGGGATCACAAGACCAGATTGCATGTGATTTTCAGCTAAAATGTGCTCTCTTCAGAACGTTGACTTAATGAAACATTTAAAAAATGTTACGATATTTAGCTAGTACACCAAAGTCAATGGTCAAAGGCATCATCAAGGTGCAAACATACAGAAAGCAAAGTAACACAAAAGTTCTGAAAATCTTGAGACTGTCTCTCAGCATCAAAAATGATATACTTCCACTGGTTCTGAGACGAATGATGAGCCTTATGTGGGGTTCTGACACTGGGCAGGAGTTGTTTGACTGGGCATGGGCAATTTTGCAAGAGACACTACTGCACTCTGTTGTTTTCACTAGTTTCCATACATTCTTGACACAATGAAAGACCAAGGAGTAGAATAGTTAGACGCACAGAGTCTCATGCCCAGAGTAGGAGAATCAAGAACCAGAGGGCATAGGTTTAAGGTGGTGGGGGGAGGGGAGCGGGGGGGGGGGGGGGGATTTAATAGGAATCTAAGGGGAACTTTTTCACATAAAGATATGGAAGGAGGAGGTGGTTGAGGCAGGGATGTTTAAGATGCAATTAGACAGGTACATGGATAGGACAGGTTAAGAGGGATATCGGCCAAACGCTGGGAAGTGGGACTAGTGTAGATGGGACATGTTGGTTAGTGTGCGCAAGTTGGGCTGAAGGTCCTGTTTCCACACTGTATGACTAGATGACCCTATGACCTGGTTCTCAGTGACTTCCTGGATGCTGTGCTCCATTGTTGATGGGTTAAAGGCCCGGTCAAGTCAATGAGGATGTTATATTTTTAAGGATGTGTTGGGTGGACAAGTGATTGACACCTGGACTGACAATTCAGGAACAGAGATTAAATCTCACCCTGACAGGGTGATGGAATTTACATCCAATTAAAAATATGAAATTTACAGTAAATAAAACACATCATTGGGGAAAAGGATGCAAGTTTGAAGACATACTCCTAAATGCCATTGAAAACTCCAAGGCAAATGTGAGGTGCAGTTTCTCATAAGAGTCCAAAAGTGCTTGTACATGACTATGCAAACAGACTGACAATATTGGGAAAAGATTGATAAAGATAGATCAGAAGAATATATTAAGTGCTTGAGCTTCACAATATTTTCCACGCAGAAGGTTTGATCAGCCCCGACCCGGGGTCCGATCGCCGGCGCGAGGGAGCTGAGATCCTCCTGATGCAAGTGCTTGATTGCCCCGACACGGAGGGCTTGACCACCAGCTACGGGAGTAAGATTGTCCCGTCAACGGAAGCCTCGAGGCCCCCGACTGCGGGAAAACAAAGAAGGGATGAGATTTAATTTTATTTTGCCTTCCATCACAGTGAGGAATGTGGAGTCACTGTGGTGGATGTTTATGTTAAACTGTATTTTGTGGATTCTGTTGCTTTTTATTTGACTTGGCAAATTAAATTCCTCGTATGTTGTAAAACATACTTGGCTAATAAAGTATTATTGTATTGTATTGTGTTGTAAGCTTCTACAGCAGGTATACAGAGGTGTTCAAAGACACATATGCATGAATTAAGGGACACAAGGCCAATATACACATTAAGCCTGACACCAAGGCAATCTGGTACAAGCCTAGAGAGGCTTTAGCGGAGGAAGAGTTAAACAAACATGAACTCTATGGAGTGTTGGGCAAAACTACACAGAATGAGTGGGCTTTAAAATCCTTGAAGCAGACAAAATTGTATAGCTTTGTGAGGATCACAGAATAACTCACAGCTGAGCTGTGAACGATGAACAAAATCTATTGTTCTTGTCACAGGATATGTGTGCTGCGCAGACAGGGGACAAAGACTACATCAAGTTGGATCTGTCCAATGCTTATACATAATTAAATGTGGAAAAATAGAACCAACAGTATCTGATAATGAACTGTCAGTAAGAGCTTTATATATTTACCATGTTGCCTCTTGGTATGAAGGAGTTCAGGTCATAATTAACTAGTTGCTAAAATAAATTCAACAGTGCCTATGGAACTAGGACGACGTTTATGATCGCAACTGCTACCGAGGAGTAAAATATCTGAATAATTGATATTTTACATTCAGGAAACTTCATGGGAATAATGTCAAGCTCCAGAAGAATTAATGCATCTTTGTGAAGAAAGAAAATCTATTTGGACCTGAGGGAGGATGAAAATGGTGTGTAACGGTTTCAGGAGAAAATTGATGCCTTTGTTAAAGCTAGAGAGTTTATTTTAGTTTAGTTTAGAGATACAGCGCAGAAATAGGCCCTTCGGCTCACCGAGTCCGCACTGACCAGCGATCCCCATACACTAGCACTATCCTACACACTAGGGAGAATTTGCAATTTTTACCTAAGTCAATTAACCTACAAAGCTGTACGTTTTTGGAGTGTGGGAGGAAACCGATGCAGACGGGGAAAACCCGCGGGGTCACGAGGAGAAGGTACAAACTCCATACAGATGGCACCCATGGTCAGGATCACATCTAGGTCTTTAGTTCTGTAAGGCACCAACTCTACCACTCAGTACAGTAACGTGGAGGCTCTTTGTGTCCTGCCTATCTGAGGTCTGCCGTATGATTTTACTGAATTATATCAAAACAATTAATTTCACTGTACATGTGACAATAAACTATTATTGGATCATCATTGAATCATTGATGTTACATGTATGAAAGTTGACAAATATTGGGAAGCCAAGTCCTTTTCTTAGATCACTATCACAATCTCCAGATTTCTCCCTGGCTGATTCCGATGTTCGTAGCCTTGATCCTGATATTTGCCCCTGTGCTAGGCATCTGAACTCATATCCTATAACCATATAACATATAACCATATAACAATTACAGCACGGAAACAGGCCCTCTCGGCCCTTCCAGTCCGTGCCGACCATTTGTTTTCCCCAAATCCTCTCCAAAGGCTTTCAACATCATAACATTGCCTTATTCCACCTCTGGCACAAGTTATATGCAGCTGATACCCTAATTTTGTTACCTCAAGCTCGACTATTCCAATGATTTTCCGGTCAGCCTCTCGACTCCCAGTGTGCACCCTCTGCAATCTTAAACTTACATAAACTGCTTTGTTATGGAATGCTTTGTGTCTTTGCTCACAATGTGCAGGCTTCCTTATCCAACTTGATCATCCACAGTGCAGCAGTGCCCCTCTGTGGAGCCTTTGGAAATCAGGGCTTGAATGCACCATTAGCCTTCTCCACATCCTATAAAATTGTGTACCTTCTCAAATATATGCCCCAATGCTACCCTTTCAAATCAAAGTGAAACTGGAGATGGAGGAGCAAGGCTGGCTAAACTGGAAACCTTAAAAACACAATCGACTCATTTTCTATTCCTGTATGCTAAAAAGTCTAAACATCAACCTAACATCATTTCCTTCAGGCATGGAGAGATATCTGAATATGCAAGAATGAGGTTAAGAAGGAAAAGGTTGGAGTGTAGTTTGTGTCTGTCTACATGGATGTCTGTATGGGATAAAAGGTGCATTAAAGCACAATGAAGGTGGGGATGGTGTGTGTGTAGTCTAAGGAACACCTTGGGAGTCAGATAGGTAGGTGACAAGGTCGGGTGTAGACAAAATTGCTGGAGAAACTCAGCGGGTGCGGCAGCATCTATGGAGCGAAGGAAATAGGCAGCGTTTTGGGCCGAAACCCTCCTTCAGACTGATGGTCGGGGGATGAACGTCCTCGAACTTGGGCAAGTGGCAGAAGGTGCAGTTGTCTTTGGTAGCCCAGTGTGAGCAGGAACCACGCACTAATGTACTTAGTAGCATATTCTCAGAGAAGACATGCAGTGAAGTGTGGTTGTGGAAGTGGTAGGAGACCCTCAATAAAGGTTAAAGGTAATGTTGAGTTAAAGACAGTGGCTACAATGGGTTAGACGCCTGTGTTGATAAACCCCATTTTTGTATTTAACTAACTAGCCACCAGAAATTATAAACTAAACATGAGGCCAGTCTAATGGATGTGAACTTAACAGCTGAGCTATGTTTGCCGCAGGTCTAACCTTTATCAATGCTGAGTAATTTGATCTAGCCAGAGCGCAATAGATTGCCTGGTAAAGAAAGGCCAAAGATAAACGACTCCCTGTTCTTGTCCCTGACTGTTTTTCACTGATTCCAATGGACTTTGCTGGATGAATGCCTGTGTGTATATTGGATGAGAAAACAATTGGACTTGGCAGTCATTCCTTGCCTAGTGAAATACTGCAGACATTAACTGCCTACTCGTACAAAGGAAAAATGTAATTGAACAAATGCCATGGTACCAAAGACAGGCCACGGGACTACACCTCAGCAAGAACTCAGTGAGAAGAGCAAACAAATTCAACCGGCTAGAAAAAGAAATTAAAATATGTTCTTTAACAAGAAACTGCACGTTATACATGTGCATTCTATTGAGCTCGGTCGAGTGTATGACACCAGAGCTTGGGAATGACCGAGAGAGACTCAAGGAGCTGCAGAGATTGGAAACTTGAGCAAAACACCAAGTGCTAGAGGAACTCAGCAGGTCAGGTAGCATCTGTGGAAGGAATGGATAGACGATGTTTCCATGACTCTATTTTCTGGATATTACAGATCCTTGAGTTTCATGAGCAAGCCATGGCAGCACTGACCTCAGTACTGGTGAAGGGGATGCTATTTTTAGCTGTCAAAGCACTAGGATACTTCAAAAAGTCGTTGAGCCTCAACCATTTTGACCAACTGTGGAAGACACCATCAGTAGTGGAAGAGGACGTGTGGTTCAGCAGCAAAACAACCCTTGTGATTGAAGGATCAAAGACTGGAGAAGATCCAAATATGTGAGACTTGAAGCTGTGTTTTAGAACAAGTGCAGTGTGAAGAGGGTTAGGAAAAGATTAGGAAATGTAAGTGAACAAGACGGGACAAGTGAAGTGTGGCTTGTGATCAAAAATGGTAGCAGAATGGTGTCCTATTAAGGATGTAGAAGTGTTCATGGCTGTGAATGGTAGCAATGAATTACGTGTAGTTTTAATGCAAAAGGTTGTGTAATCTCCATATTACTAACTATGGATGTTACCTCTCAGAGGTTTAGGGGCAGCATGGAAGTGCAGCGGCAGAGTTGTTGCCTTACAGTGCCAGACACCCGGGTTTGATTCTGACTATGAGTGTCATCTGTACAGCGTTTGTACATTCTTCCCATGATCACGTGGGCTTTCCCAGGGTGCTCCGGTTTTCTCCCACACTCCAAAGACATAAGTGTTAAAGTGTTAAAGAAGGAACTGCAGATGCTAGAAAATCGAGGGTACACAAAATGGTGGAGTAACTCAGCGGGTGCAGCAGCATCTATGGAGCGAAGGAGATAGGCAACGTTTCGGGCCGAAACCCTTCTTCAGACCGAAACGTTGCCTATCTCCTTCGCTCCATAGATGCTGCTGCACCCGCTGAGATTCTCCAGCATTTTGTGTAGCCCAGGTCTGTAGGTTAATTGGCTTTGGCAAAGATTGTAAATTGTCCCTAGTGAGTGGGATAGCACAAGTCTGCGGGGTGATTGCTGCAGACTTGGTGGGCCGAAGGGCCTGTTTCCTCACTAAAAGTTTGCTATAATGTGGAGATTCCACATGAAATCATCTGATTTGAAAAGCCCAGGCTGAGAAAAAATATATTGAAAAAAATATCAAGCTGCAAGAATGAAAATGAAATGAACTTTGAATTATAAACATTTAGCAACAGGAAGATTATCTGGCTGTCTTTGAACTAAATGAATTGGCTCCTCTCTCAAGCAAACGGTCTGGAGACCAACTGAATTTGTGCTGAAGCAGGCAATTATTTCCATGGTTATTGTTTAACCCTTGTGCAGTTTTAAGGAACCAAAAGCAAGCTGCAATGTTGACAAAATAGCTTTATTTTCAGCACAACCAGGTAATCTGAGAGGAATAGATCGGAATCATGAGAGGAATAGATCGAGTAGATGCACAGAGTCTCTTGCCCAGAGTAGGGGAATAGAGGACCAGAGGACATAGGTTTAAGGTGAAGGGGAAAAGATTTAATAGGAATCAGAGGAGTAACTTTTTCAAAAAAAGGGTGGTGGGTGTATGGAACAAGCTGCCAGAGGAGGCAGTTGAGGCAGGGACTATCCCAACATTTAAGAAACAGTTAGACAGGTACATGGATAGGACAGGTATGGAGGGACACGGGCCAAACGTGCACAGGTGGGACTAATGTAGCTGGGACATGTTGGCCGGTGTGGGCAAGATGGGCTGAAGGGCCTGCTTCCACATTGTATCGCTCCATGACTCTACGACCTGGGTTAAGATGCAGGGTCACGGTTTGAATCCCTTCATTATCATTTCTTTCACAGCCAACAATGGATCCCTCCGCCACCCTCGTCGTCTTGCTAGTTTCACTGTTTGTATCCCTTCATTATCACCTCTTCCACAGCCAACAAAGGATCATTGTGGGCTCCACCTTCCTTGGGACATTAGTGTCCGCTCTGCTTTGTTCTGAACCTTTTCATACCTATCGTTTCCCTCTACCCTGACTCTCAGTCTAAAGATGGGTCTCGACCCAAAACGTCTCCTATTCCTTCTCTCCTGAGATGCTGCCTGCCCCGCTGAGTTACTCCAGCATTTTGTGTCTATCTTTAAGATGCTGTATTCTGCATCTTACAGAACAGATTGCAAATCCAGATTGATCAATTCACCTGAGACTGCAAAAATACATCCTGCGATTGTTCTTGCTAATCACTCTTCAGCATGTTTGAACATGCTTTAGTTGCCCATGAAAAAAAATGACCACAATTGGAATTTTGTTTAGTTTATTTAGTTTAGAGATATAACGTGGAAACAGGCTCTTTGGTCCACCGAGTCCATGTTAACCAGTGATCCCTGCACACTAACACTATCCTACACACACTAGGGAATAATTTTACCAAAGCCAATCTTCTTCTTATCGTGTCCACACACAAGATTAGAAGTTGTTCAGCCAGAGCTGAACACACTTCACGGCATCTGCATACAATGGTGTCTGTCTTGTCGCTTCTTGTGCTTCTTGTGTGTGGTGGTGGAAAGATTGGTGGAAACAGGGCCGCGACGTGAACGCTCGTTCCTTGATCCCACCAAAGTCAATCCAACCTACAGGCCTGTATGTCTTTGGAATGTGGGAGGAAACCGGAACACATGGTCACACGGAGAACGTGCTAACTCCATGCAGACAGAATCAGAATCAGAATGCCGTTTATTGTCAACATAAGTTCAAACAAAATTAAGTTTCTGCAGTCATAACAACAAACGACAAAAAAACCAAAACACACAATTAACACAATTCCACACAAACATCCATCGCAGTGAATCCCCAAACACCTCCTCACTGTGATGGAAGGCAAAAGTCTTATCTCTGTTCTTATTCTTCTCCCGCAGTCAAGCAGTCAAACTGCTGCATCGAGCTGATCGAGGCTCTTGATGTTAGATGTTGGAGCCCCCCGGCGGGCGATGGTAATCCCGCGGCCACTTAAGCCGCGCTGGGCTATGCAAGGCCCCGCTTCGGGTCAATTTAAACTCCTCGATTCGGGCGGGCGAAGTTTGCCGTTGCGGGAGCTCCGAAAAGCGGTCTCCCACCAGGGACCCGCGAGCTCCCGATGTTACCGTCCACAGGGCCTGCAGCCGTAGCCTCCGCACACCGAAGTCGGCCAGCTCCGCGATGGTGAGTCCGCAGGCTCTGCGACTGGTGCCCCGGGTCGATTCCGACTGGAGGCCGCCGATGTTAGGCCCGACGACAACGGAGACTCGACAAGGAAAAAGTCAGGTCCCCGTACAGGGAAAAGATTCCCCCCCCCCCCACCCCGCCCCCCACAGATACATAGCTAAAAATAATATAAAAACTAAAACCAAGACATCCACTTAACAGACAAACATTTTTAAAAGACAGACGGACTGCAGAGGCCGCTGCCACGAGGCGCTGCCATCTTACAAATCTTTTGCTGATTGTAAGGCAGCAACTCTACCGCTGCACCACTATGTGAAGTGTCAATCCTCTTGTGTTCCATGAAGGCTCGGATACCTTCCACAAAGCATCTACAAATGCACATTTTTCTGATTATTAAGACAATAGAGGAAAAGTAACATTGAGCATGCACGGTTTTGATGAATTATGAACAAAGCACTTCGGGTCAAAAGGAACTATCTTGCTTCTAATTCTCATATTGTTTCATTGGACAGCAGCCATTGCAAACCTTTGAGTATTGTGACATCTAACTGCACATTTAACGAGTGAATTCCTGCGCAGTTGTTGAATATCCTAGGTTTCAAAAACGGTGCTCATGTCGTAATATACTGTAGGTATCGTCAATACCCCCTGGTTCATCTGAAAATCTGAACTCCTCAATAAATACACGTCGGGTGGCACAGTAATGCAGCTGGTAGAATGTTGCCTCACAGCACCAGAGTCGGAAATGGTCGAAGTGTACTTGAGTGCCGGATGGAAGTTGGTGGTGAAATGGATGAAGTCAGTCAGTTGTGTGTGGGTGCAGGAGGTGACACCAAAGCAGTCGTCGATGTAATGGAGGTAGAGGTCGGGGATGGGGCCCTGGTACGCCAAGAACAAGGATTGTGCGACGTACCCGACAAAGAGGCAAGCGTAGCTGGGGCCCATAGCTATGCCTTGTGTTTGGAGGAAATGGGAGGAGTCAAAAGAGAAGTTATTGAGGGTAAGGACCAACTCCGCTAGGCGGAGGAGGGTGTCAGTGGACGGGTATGGGTTGCTCCTCTGGTCGAGGAAGAACCGGAGGGCTTTGAGACCGTCCTGGTGGGGGATGGAGGTGTAGAGTGACTGGACGTCCATGGTAAAGATGAGAGGATGGGGGCCTGGAGAATGGAATGCACGGAGCCGACGGAGAGTGTCTGAGGTGCCTTGAACATGTGGGGAGGGATTTAACAAAGGAGGATAGGATGGCGTCAAGGTATGTGGAAATGTGTTCGGTGGGGCACGAACAGGCAGAGACAATGGGTCTGCCAGGGCAGTCGGGTTTGTGGATTCTGGGGAGAAGGTAAAATCGGGCTGTGCGGGGCTGGGAAACGATGAGGTTGGAGGCTCAGGGGGGTAGGGAGCCTGGAGCTGATGAAGTCGGTTATGGTGCTCAAGATGGTGGCCTGGTGTTCGTCAGTGGGGTCATGGTCCAGGGGTAAGTAGGAGGAGGTGTCCGAGAGTTGGCGCGCGGCCTCCGCTTTGTAGAGATCGACGCACCAGACTACCTCCCTTGTCGGTGGGTTTGATAACCCAGTCTGGGTTGTTACGGAATGAGTCGATGGCAGTACGTTCGGGGTTGGAGAGATTGGAGTGAGACAGGGGAGTGGAGAAGTCGAGGCGGTTGATGTCCCGACGGCAGTTCTGGGTAAATAGTTCTAGAGCCGGAAGGCTACGAGGAGGGGTCCAAGTAGAGGGGGTACGTTGGAGACAGGAAATGTGGGGGGCGAGGACTTCTTCCCGTGGAAGAACGCTGTGAGGCGGAGGCGACGGTAGAAGAGCTCCAAGTCGTGGTGGGCGCGGAACTCACTGAGGTGGGGACGGAGGGGGACAAAGGTAAGACCTTTATATATAGTTAGCTCACATTCAGCTCACATGATATAGTTAGCTCCACCTGGTGGCACCACTAGATACTGTCCAATTCCCGGTGGCGGAGTGTCATAGAGCACGGAACCAGGCTCTTTGGAACAACTTTTCCATGACAACCAACATGCCCCTTCTAAGCTAGTCCCATTTGTTCACATTTGACCCATCCTCCTCAAAATCTTTCCTATCCATGTACGTGTCCAAGTGTCTTTTAAAAGCTGTTATGGTACCTATTTCAGCTGCCTCCTCTGGCAGTTTGTTCCAGATATACCCACCACCCTCTGAGTGAAAACCCTCTGGGGGTTGACAAATATTTTACACATTTTTAAAACTCAAACTTTTGTAACAATTGCTAGATCAGACTAAAATATAAATCGTGACGCAGATGCTGTCTAAAACGTAGCACCCACTTGATGATCGGTTGAAAGCTTTGTGAAAGTGATGAGAATGAGAAAGAAAGCGGGTGGTACAGTGGCACAGCCGGTGGAGCTGCTGCCTCGCAGTGCCAGAGTTCCAGGTTCGATCCTGACCTTGGGTGCTGTTCTGTACAGTTTGCATATCTTCCCTATGACGGTGTGGGTTTCCTCCCACATCCTAAAGACGTGCCGGTTTGGAGGTTAAGTGGCTTCTGTAAATTGCCCCTAGTGCGTTGGGAGTGGATGAGAATGTGGGATAACATAGAATGAATGGGTGATCGGTGAACAGGACCGAAGACTTCCTTCCATCTCTAAAACAAAAACAAAAATGAATGAGAGAGAAGTTGCTGACTGCTCGATGTTGCCTTGTACGTTGGCCTGGTAAATAGCCCTATTTATTTGGATAATGTAGACCATTTTAAAATAGCTAACACCTCTCTCCTCAATAAACACATCACTAACCTCTTTGTCCTTTTAATTACCTCCACAGAAGACTTGACAGGGCGGGTACAGAGAGGTTGTTTCACCTGCTCCTGTGTCGAGGGCTCGGGCTAATAGTACCACGATGCTTGGCTGGCAATTTAGGACTGAGAAGTGAAATTATTTAACTCATGGAGTTTTTAATCTTGACGTTCTCTGTCAAGACTGAGGATTATGGATATTTAATTGCTGCGTGTGGTCAAGGTTGTGATTCAAAACATTTTGAAAGCTAAAAGAACCCAGGCTAAATGAAGTATGGTGGGGAAGCATTGAGACAAAAGATTACTCCGTGCAGGTGCAAGGGCCGATACACCAGCTACTTTTTCTCTTTTATTACCCTTGTGTCTTTACATGTTATTTTTTGGTTTAATCCTATTGATTTTAAGGATATTTCCACTGCATTGTGTAATTTTCAATATTTAACTATTTAAGAAGCTCTCTCCTTTAAAACTCATCATGATCATTGATTCAGTCATCACCTTGTTTGGCTGCTCCAAGTCATAGGAGTCTACACATTTTACTCTGCTGTAATTTATCCGCAAGGAAAATTCTAGGGGCGGCACAGTGGCGCAGTGGTAGAGTGGCTGCCTTCCAGCGCCAGAGACCCAGGTTCGATCCTGACTACGGGTGCTGTCTGTGCTGAGTTTTGTACGCTCCCCCCGTGACCATGTGGGTTTACTCCGGGTGTTCTGGTTTCCTCCCACACTCCAAAAGACGTACAGGTTTGTAGGCTAATTGGCTTGGTGAAATTGAAAATTGTTTCATAGCGTGTGTAGGATAGAGCTAGTTTAAGGGGATCGTTGGTCGGCATGGACTCGGAGGGGCAAAGTGCCTGATTTGCCCTGTATCTCTAAAAAGAAGGATATAGCAAGCGAACGTTGACACAAAATGCTGGAGTAACTCAGCAGGTGAGGCAGCATTCTCTGGAGAAAAGGAATGGGCGACGTTTCAGGTCGAGACCCTTCTTCAGTTGTCATGTACAGTATCTGTAGACTGTGGATGGCTCGATTGTAATCTTGTACAGTCTTTCCTCAGTACACGTGAAAATAAAATAAACTAAACTAAATAACTTACATGTAACTTGTTAATTCCTGTGAAATGTACCAAAATTACTCGTGATTAAATAATTGTATGTCAATGTTTGCAACCTCCAAACAGATCAAATTAAGTTTTGGTTTAATATTTTACCAAAAGAGTTTCCAACAGTACAGTCCTCAGATTCATATCTTATAAACCACCGACAGTGCAAATGCATATGTATCACACCAATAACACCATCGGTTCTTAACAACTGGGCATTAGCACCCTCATCAATTAAGTCACTCCTTGTACAAGTAACAAAGGATTCAAAGTACTAACGTGATGTAAAAATCAACTGTGTAACTTAGAAGATTGAAGTTACCTGTAGAATATGAGTTAAATATGAGGAAAACAAATGGTAAAGATTAATGGAGACTGAAGGGAATATATTGATATTATCACAAGATGATGGGGAACCTTGTTGAAACTTACCGAATAGTGAAATGCCTGGATAGAGTGGATTCTGGAGAGGATGTTTCCACCAGCGTGAGAGTCGAGAATCTGAGGCCATAGCCTCAGAATAAAAGGACGAATGTTTAAAAAGGAGATGATGAGGAATTTCTTTAGTCAGAGGGTGGTGAATCTTTGTAATTCATTGTCGCAGAAGGCCGTGGAGGCCAAGTCAATGGATATTTTTAAGGCAGAGATTCACAGATTCTTGATTAATGCAGATGTTCAGGGGTTATGGCGAGAAACCAGGAGAATGGGGTTGAGAGGGAAAGATAGATCAGCCATGATTGAATGGGTTGAATGGCTGAATTCTGCTCGTATAACTTATGTATTTAGGAACAAGAGCCCAGGCCATTCAGTCATTAGAACATAATGGCACATGTCCTCCCTGAGTGGGAATAGCTCAAATAGGTCCTGATGTAGGGTTTCGACTGTTGACTGTTCCTTTCCACCCATGGATGTTGCTCAACCCACTGATCTACTCCTCCATTAGATTGTTTGAGGCTTTTATCACGTTTTCCTGTCCTGTTAGCAGATTGCTGCCATGTCTAATGCTGAGTGTTACAGCCTCGTTGTTTCAGCCTCTGCCACAAATCGTGGATGAATTTCCGCACCGTCAGATTCCTCCCCCTGAAGAAACCGCTGTTGGTTTTAATTCATATATTTAATCTTCTCCTTGTCCCAATGAAACAGGACACTTTATCTATCCTGTCCCAGATTGTTGTGATCTTCTTTCGTGTCCTTATGCTATATCGTGGCTCGCCATTGCTGTACACATCGGTGTGCTATTGCAGTGTTAAGTGCAAGGTCTGCAGTAGTACATGGATTATCCAGCAATGGGCATTTTCTGATGTGAAGCACTTTCATTTATAACACCAAAAAAGCTTCAATTTTTTTTTCTCGAGCAAAGCACAAAGTACTAGAATATCTCAGCGGGTCAGTCAGCATCTGTTGAATGAATGGACGGGCAGAGATGGCTGGAGAAGGGTACCAACCCCAAAAACGCTGCCTGTGCATTCCCTCCACGAACACTCCCTCCACGAACACTGCCTGACCCACTGAGTTCCTCCAATACTTTGTGCTTTGCTCAAGATTCCAGCATCTGCGGTTCCTTGTGTTTCTGTTTTTTTCATCTTTTTTTGATGGAAACTGTCCAATACTATTCATCATTCTGCAGGTGAGGGACAAGTTATGAACTGCTGGACCTGACTCAGCCTACAGTTTCAGGCTTCTTTTGGTGGGAATGCTTTGTACCCTGTTTGCACCTCACCAAAATGACAGAGCCAAGCCTGTGCCTGCAAACCAGGCGTATAGATAGATCTCTGTGGAAACAAGGGCCGGCAGACGCTGGTTTAGAAAGACAGACACAAAGTGCTGGAGCGGGAAAAGAATAGATTGACTGGGCTTATATTAAAGAATGGATCGACTTTATTAGCCAAGTATACTTTGCTACATAAGAGGAATTTCATTTGCCAAGTCAGTCATACAAATAAAAAACATTGCAACTCAAAAAATACATCTTAACATAAACATCCACCACAGTGACTCCTCCACATTCCTCACTGTGATGGAAGGTGAAAAAAAAGTTCAAATCTCTTCCCTTCTTTGCTCTCCTGCGGTCAGGGTTCTCAAACCCTCCATTGACGGGACGATCTTGACTTCTGTAGCCGGTGACGTTTGGGCCCTCCGCATCGGGGCGATCAGCTCCTGCATGGGGGGGGATGTCACCTCCCCCGCACCGGACGAACAGGAGCTTCGTCCAGCCCTCCCGTCAACGGAGGGCTCGAGGCCCCTGACCGCATCGGGGCTGGTCGAACCTCTGTATCGTTGGAGCTCCCGACTAACCTCTCCCGAGACTGCTAACTGAATCAAGGGATATGGGGACAAAATAGGAACGAGGTACTGATTTTGGATGATCAGCCACGATCATATTGAATGGTGGTGCTGGCTCGAAGGACTGAATGGCCTACTCCTGTACCTATTTTCTATCTTTCTATATAACTCAGCGCGTCAGGCAGCATCTCTGGAGAACATGGACAAGTGATATTCCGGCTCGGGATCCTTCTTCACACTCATCATTGTATACTTCTCTGCCTTTATAGCTGAATGCTGCATTTCATACTTTTGGGGATTATTTCTTTAAAAGTATAAACTAAATATTTGTAAATCCTACATGTAGATTTGAGGAGAAATACCACAATGACCAGTTTAGTTTAGTTTAGAGGTTCAGTGTGGAAACAGGCCCTTCGGCCCACCGAGTCCGCGCTGACCAGCGATCACCTGTACACTAGTTCTATTCTATACACACTAAGGATAATTTACAGAAACCAATTAACCTACAAACCTGCACGTCTTTGGAATTAGGGAGGAAACTGGAGCACCCAGGGAAATCCCACGCGATCACAGGGAGAACGTTCTAACTCCACACGGACAGTGTTCCCATTAGAATCCCAGGGCATAGTCTAATATACAGGATTCCACAGTCTTCATATTTTACTGTAGCAAATCTCTTTTCCAATGGAGGAGCCAGCCCTCTTTACAATCTCCCTTCTGGACCCCTTGGGATGCTATTGTTGAAGAGATTTTCATTTAAAACTTGCTATGGTACAGCACAGTCTCAACTAAATACTTCAGAACATTTTCACAAGCTAAAATTACTTGAACTGAAATGATATTTTGTATTTGTAGGCAAGTGTGGCAATATTTTTTTATGTGTTGTAAAATCCCATAAATGGCAATGAGATGCCACTTTTGACACTGAGCTGTCAAATTACATGGAAGCAATGGGGAGTGTCAGAGCAGATTCACATGCACAAGTAGACTTTATTATTTTATGTACTCCTATGCAGTCTTGAATGGGAAGCAACAAAATATTACAATCTATGTGACATATGATTCTTTCCTAGTTAATTGATATAAATAATAAGTTCATGTTCTTAAGATATAGGAACAGAATTAGCCCATTTGGCCCATCAAGTCTACTCCACCATTCAATCATGGCTGATCTATCTTTCCCTCTCAACCCCATTCTCCTGCCTTCTCCCCATAATCCCTGACACCCGCACTAATCAATAATCTGTCAATCCCCGCCTTAAAAATATCCATTGACTTGGAACTCTGTCTGTGGCAATGAGTTCCAGATTCACCACCTTCGCCTCTTATATTTATCCTCTCAGCAGCGACTTTACTGTCTAAACTCTAACTTCAAGGATTTGGGTGTGCATTGCAGCAGTATCTTATCAAATACCCCCAGCAACACTATCATCACCTGCAAAGTTTGCTCCAGAATGCCTTCAAATATTACATTTATCCACCATTAATTGGGAGGCTTTCCCACCCCCCCCCCCCCCCAAGTCATTTGTTAATAGAAATGTGAAAAAAATAATTGCCATCATAAGATATATAGCAGTTCTATTGCTTGCTGGTTAAATGAGGCTTAGAACAGAACAGTACAGTACAGCACAGGAATAGCCCCCTTGGCCCATAATGTTTGTGCTGAATATGATGCCTAGCTGAAATGATCTCGTCTGCCTGCACATAATCCATATCCCTCCATTCCCTGCACTTGCATATGCCTATCCAAAAGCCTCTTAAATGCCACCATTTGATCTGCCTCTACCACCACCCCTGGCAACATGTTCCAGGCCTCCACCACCATCTATATAAAAAAACTTGCCCGGCTCATCTCCATTAAACTTTCCACCCTCATCTTAGTTTTCTAGTGTTCTTCATGCCTTCTAGTGTTGGACATTTCCACCCTTGGAAAAAGGTTCTGACAGTCTACCCTATCCACATCTCTCAGAATTTTATATAAATCAAGTCTTCCCTCAACCTTCAGCGTTCCACGAAAAACAATCTAAGTCTATCCAACTTTTACCACCCTATCTACTTGTGCTACCACCTTTAGTGAGCTATGAACTTGGATTCGAAGATCCCTCCACACCTCAATGCTGTGAAGGGTCTTGCCATTAACTGTATACTTTCTCCTTCCATTCAACCTCCCAGGAATCAAACTAGCCATAGCAAAAATTATTGCAGGTAAGCTGATCTCAATTGGACTAGCATGATGTGAGTTTAACAACGTTGAACTGTTGCTTGCTTTCTCCAGACCTGCCACTGTTGGCTTCAGAGTCACAAAGAACTGGCATTGGTATTGGTATTTGTGTATTATTGCCACATGTACTGTAATATAATGAAAAATATTGTTGTCTTTAGCCCCTTATGATTTTCGGCAAAACCTCACTCCAAAAGCACATGCTGAGACTGTTGGCCATGATCAGTGTTGGACAGAGAGTGGGATTCACAGAATCAGCCCCCACTAAACTTGCTGTGATCAATCACAGGGAATGAAATCTGGGCACTTAAACAAGGGTTGCTGGAAACACTCAGAAAATTGGGTAGAATCCATATAGAAGCCTGTGACTTCCATCACAACTAGATATTTCGAAGTAGAAAAATTAGACCTCAGGATAGAATCTCAAATACAGAGTCAAAAACAACCACAGGCCACCACTGATTTTCCGGTATCCTTGGTTCCAAAGCCTTTCCGGATTATCTGTTTTGCCGGACCAAGAGGTCACCTCAGGTGCCACGAATGGTCCGCCGAGGCCGCCGACGGGCCGAGATACCGGCGGCCGGCAAAGTCAGTCTCGGAGGCCGGCTATAGGAACGGATCTGCGGGCTCCGGCCAGGCTGGAGTTCCAGAGCCCCGGCCGCAGGGGGCAAATTCCACCCGCTGACTGGCCGCGGAAGTCCCGATGAGGTCGAGATCGGCCGCCTCACCCGGCCAAGGCGGCACAATTTCGGGGGGACTTCTGGAGGGGGGCGGGAATTTCAAGTGCGCTCTTGTAATTTTGTCCGGATTAAAAAATGTGCCGGACCACCAGTTACTGTAAAATCGGTGGTGGACCTGTATATGGATATTTCAGCAGGGTAAAATGTCCTAAGGTTCTTAATGGGAACAAACCTTTTAAAGTATGATTTCCTCTGTCACCATTGACTTCAATGAAAAGGACGATCGGTGGAGGGTATTATGAAAGGCAGATCCACTGTTTGCTGTATCTTACCCCAATTAAATCAAAATTGACGCCAACTTCAAAAAAATCCCAGTTGTTTTCAACGAGGGAACTGAGGCTATGCAATGGCTAAGAATTTCAAACCATATTGTTTAATTCATGAGATAAAAATAGGAGAGATTGATGCATCTTCATGTATCGACATAAAAATCATCAATTGCACCTTAACCAAATAAACCAATATTCCCCCAAAATATGTAATCAATAAATGTCATCTCTAAACTTCAAGCAACATTTACAATACTTGACTCAATTAGTCAGCTGCCATAGATGAAATATTACACTGACGTTTTAATTTGACATTTGGTTGCATTGGGATAGATTAAACAATTTTGTGCAATTAATAATGATGATTATTTAAGTAACAAGCAAAGAATTATTGTCAGCCTGGGAGTTTAAAATCATATTGTTTAGTTCATGAAATAAATACAGGAGAGATAGTTTGATGCATCTTCATGTATCAACATAAAAATCATCAATTGCACCGTAACCAAATAAATCACCAAGCCCTAAGTTTCCGTTCCAACCAGAAACCATCGCAGGTGATTTATCTTCTCGTTTCTTGGCCATAGCTTTAAGATGATTTTCCTTTTCCATTAAACTATGCTTCCTCATTACAGAATTCAATGCGAGAACCAAGTGTTGATAACATATTAACAGGCAATGGAAAATGGCCTTTCCTTATAGTTTGAAAATGCCATCTTTGACCAATGATTTACTTTTCTTTCCTTCTTCTTATCGAGTCCGCACACAAGATTAGAAGTGGTTCAGCCAGAGCTACACTTCTCGGCATCTGCATGCAATGGTGTCCGTCTTGTTGCTTCTTGTGCGTGGTGGTGGAAAGATTGGTGGAAACAGGACCGCAACGTGAACGCTCTTTCCTTGATCCCTTTCTTTTCCGAATGGACAAAACATGCAGACAAAACCTTAGAGCTCAGAGCCTACTTTACTTCGATCCTTATCACACTTTGCCATCGATTGATGCATTGGTTGTAGTATTGAATTTGATTAGCAGTTTCTGAAGTTCAAGTTCAAGTGAGTTTATTGTCATGCGTCCCTGATCGGACAATGAAATTCTTGCTTTGCTTCAGCACAACAGAACATAGTAGGCATTGACTACAGAACAGATCAGTGTGTCCATATACCATTATATACGTAAATACACACATGAATAAATAAACTGATAAAGTGCAAATAACAGACAATGGATTATTAATGTTCAGAGTTTTGTCCGAGCCAGGTTTAATAACCTGATGGCTGTGGGGAAGTAGCTATTCCTGAACCTGGATGTTGCAGTCTTTAGGCTCCTGTACCTTCTACCTGAAGGTAGAAGGGAGATGAGTGTGTTGCCAGGATGGTGTGGGTCCTTGATGATGCTGCCAGCCTTTTTGAGGCAGCGACTGCGATAGATCCCCTCGATGGAAGGAAGGTCAGAGCCGATGATGGACTGGGCAGAGTTTACCACTTTTTGTAGTCTTTTCCTCTCCAGGGCGCTCAAGTTGCCGAACCAAGCCACGGTGCAACCGGTCAGCAAGCTCTCTACTGTGCACCTGTAGAAGTTAGAGAGAGTCCTCCTTGACAAACCGACTCTCCGTAATCTTCTCAGGAAGTAGAGGTGCTGATGTGCTTTCTTAACATTTGCATCTGTGTTCTCGGACTAGGAAAGATCTTCAAAGATGTGCACACCCAGGAATTTAAAGCTCTTGACCCTTTCAACCGTCGACCCGTTGATATAAACGGGACTGTGGGTCCCCATCCTACTCCTTCCAAAGTCCACAATTAGTTCCTTGGTTTTGCTGGTGTTGAGGGCCAGCTTATTCTGCTGGCACCATATGGACAGTTGCTCAATCTCTCTTCTGTACTCTGACTCATCCCCATCAGTGTTACGTCCCACAACAGTGGTGTCGTCAGCGAACTTGATGATGGAGTTCACACTATGACCGGCTACGCAGTCATGAGTATAGAGTGAGTACAGCAGGGGGCTGAGCACGCAGCCTTGAGGTGCTCCCATGCTGATTGTTATCGTGTCTGACACATTTCCACCAATATGAACATACCGTGGGCTGTGAATGAGGAAGTTGAGGATCCAATTGCAGAGGGATGCGCAGAGACCCAGTTCTGCGAGTTTGGTAACCAGCCTGGAGGGGATGATAGTATTAAATGCTGAGCTGTAATTGATGACTAACAGCCTGACATATGACCAGGACATAGCTGCCAAATGTCAACATAGTTAGGCATTTACAGGTGCTTTACCTACACTACGGTATCTTGGGTAGGGATCTAATTAGGTCTCGACCACTTATCTTTTGCACCACAGCCGGGTTGATTTTGAGTTTGAGTTATCAGGCCCAACACCACTGAGAACATAGACATAGCTAAAGTATTCTAAATATTTTCTAAACAGGCTTCTCTCAAGAAATCATTCAGGAAAGGGGAATTATATTTTGGATATGTATAATGGAAATATTTTGTGGGGAAATTGGAAACAAGTATCAACCCATATGACTTTTGCATTTCATTAAAAAAACATCTTCCTTTTCTTTGGAGAGGCAAACCCCACTGTAATGACTGTGCTTTGGGGGAAAGCAATATTTATTTTCTACAGGTTTATCTTTGCTGATCTGGATAATGAGTTTCATTGAGTTGTTTCATTAATTTCACTGCTCAGAGCAATCTTCAATCCTTATCAATTGACCCGGTGGTTGAGTTTGATCAGCAGCTTCTGAACAGGACATAGCTGCCAAATGTCAACATAGTTAGGCAGATACAGGTGCTTTACCTATACTGGGGTATCTTGGGTAGGGATGTAATTAGGTCTCAGCCACTTATCTTCAACACTACAGCCAGGTTGATTTTGAGTTTGAGTTTAGTTTGTTCTCACGTGTATCGAGGTACAGTGAAAAGCTTTTTGTTGTGTGCTAACCAGTCGGCGGGAAGACAATACACGGTTACAATTGAGGCATTATATGGGGTGGGAGATTGCAACCTTCACGTGGTCCACCCTGTTTCGACTAATGCAGTCAACCCGACGTGCACAAACAAGATCAAATAGAACAATTTGACCAATAACTTTAGGCTGTGCACGCCATACGCAAGAAGAAGAAGAAGAGGCATTACATGTATGTACATTATCTGTACATTGAGTTGTACAGATATATGATAAACAGAATAACATGATTAACATTTAATGTAAGATAAAGTCCAGTAAAATCCGATCAAAGTTAGTCCGAGAGTCACCAATGCGGTAGATAGTAGCTCAGGGCTACTCTCTAGTTGTTAGTAGGATTGTTCAGTTTAGTTTAGAGATTCGGCGAGGAAACAGGCCCTTTGGCCCACCGTGACAGCGCTGACCAGCGATGACCTCGAATACTAGCACTATCCCATACACCAAAGCCAATTTTTAATATTTTACCAAAGCCAATCTGTACGTCTTTGGAATGTGGGAGGAAACCGGAGCACCTGGAGAAAACCCATGCGGTCACGGGGAGAACGTACAAACTCCGTACAGACAGCGCCCGAAGTTAGGATCAAACCCGGGTCGCCCTATATAAGAGCACATTGATTCTGTTATGTCAATGCAATTAGTCACTTCCTGGGGATAACAAGACGTTCCATTTGCTAAAATCAAACCTAGATGCTTCACAAAGGCATTGTCAAAATTGTGCAACAAACTAATGAAAATATATTAACTTGGACAGAAAAGTAAATTATGAAGGATAAAAGAGAGAAAAGCAGAGATGAGAAAGAATTCCAGAGATTAGGATATTACCAGCTGAAGCAATGAAGAGAGAAGAGACTACAGGAAATTGCAAAGATAAGTAGGCACAGTGGGTGGCACAGTGGGTGGCACAGTGGGTGGCACAGTGGCACAGCTGGTAAAGCTGCTGCCTCACCGCGCCACAGACCCGGGTTCGATCCCGACCACATGCTGCCTGTGTGGAGTTTTCCCGTTCTTTCTGTGACCGCGTTGGTTTTCTCCAGTTGCTCCAGTTTCTTCCCTCTTCCCAAAGACATGTCAGTTTGTGTGTTAATTGGTCGCCGTAAAATTGTCCCTAGTGTGTAGGGAGTGGATGAGAAAGTGGGATAACATAGAATTAGTGTTTGAACAGGTGATCGATGGTCGGTGTGGATTCGATGGTCAAAGGGCCAATTTTCATTCTGTATCTGTAAATAAATAGGTGAGGCACGCCTTGCAAAAAACTGGATGGACGAAGCTATGGATGAGAATTTTAAAATCAAGGTTTTGTTTAACTGGGAGCTAATTTAGATCAACAAAGTTCAGTGATAATGACTGAATGGAATGTTGTGAGTCAAGACATCAGCAGCAGAGTTTTGGTTGGACTCAGTAACCAGCGGGATATTTCAAGGCAAAGGTCATTGAGGGTTTCAGTAGGGACGAGCAGAGGCTTAGGCATAGTTTGGCAAGGATGTGAAGTCTGAAACATAACACCCCAAGCTTGCCTTCTTTTGTTTGCAAGTAGTCTGCTCAGCTGCGGTCATTTGCAAGGGGAAGCAATGGAGTTGGTGGATGGGGAATGGAATTTACGACATGGATGAAGGTGGCAGTTGTGGACTTCCACATATTACCGAGTGATTCCAGTTGGTAGGGGTTCAAGACGGGACTTCAAGAATAGGTCAGGATGGATTATGCACTGATTATGCAGGGCGGCACGGTGGCGCAGCGGTAGAGTTGCTGCCTTACAACGTTTGTAGCGCTGGAGACCCGGGTTCGATCCCGACCACGGGTGCTGTCTGCACGGAGTTTGTACGTTCTCCCCGTGACCGGGTGGGCTTTCGCCGAGATATTCGGTTTCCTCCCATACGCCAAAGACGTACAGGTTTGTAGGTTAATGGGCTTGGTGTATGCGTAATTGTCCCTGGTGTGTATCGTAGCGTTAATGTGCGGGGATCGCTGGCCGGCGTGAACTCGGTGGGCCAAAGGGCCTGTTTCCATGCTGTATCTCTAAACTAAACTAAACTAACCTAATCTTTTACACCCAGCTTTCATGTTGCCTCATTTCCCCAAATGAGTTCTATCTTCATTGAGGATAGCAAAGTTGATGGAGTGACTTTGTTTAGTTTAGTTGATACAGTGTGGAAACAGGCCCTTCAGCCCACCACATCCACACCGACCAGCAATCACACCTACACTAGTTCTATCCTAGATACTCAGGACAACTTACAGAAGCCAATTAACGTAAAATCTGCACATCGTTGGGATGTGGGAGGAAATCTTCCACCCAGATGACAGTTTATGCTCTCAATGATTCATAGATAGATTCAGAGTCTTACAGCGTGGAAACATGCCCTTCGGTCCAACTTGCCCACACCAACCAACATGTCCCATCTACATTAGTCCCACCTGCCTGCCTTTGCCCTATATACATCTAAACCTATCCTATCCATGTACCTGTCTAAATGTTTCTTAAACCTTGCAATAGGACCGGCCCCAACTACCTCTTCCGGCAGCTCTACAAGTCACAGCCCATCCATTGATCTCCAAGGAGTCTCTCAGAGAGGAGAAGAAGCTATGATGATCTCACCAGCGTGCATGTGCGATGGATCATCCTCCAGAAGGATGTCAACATCAGGAACACCATCTCCCCAAATCTCCTTTCAGAAGTTCATGCAACTGACCATAGGATGTTTACGTTAGGTTAGGTTAGAGATACAGTGCTGAAACAAGCCCTTCAGTCCACTGGTAGACACAAAAAGCTGGCGTCACTCAGTGGGACAGGCAGCATCTCTGGAGAGAAGGAATGGGTGACGTATCGGGTCGAGTCCCTTCTTCAGACACCTTCCCTTCAGCCCACTGAGTCCACACCGACCAGTGAACCCCATTCACTAACACTATCCTGCACATTATGGACAATTTACAATTCTTTGCGAAGGCAATAGCCCCATAGCAGAAGCGTCCACGTCGCGGGGCTGGAAACTGGAAGTATCCCGAGCTAATTCTGCTACCACCATCATCTATTGCAACAAGTGATGGCTCCCACTGATTGTCGCCGGCAGCTTGCGTTCTGTTCAGGACGGACGATGACAGCGATGTCAACATTTGAAACATGGAAGATGGACACGAAAGAAGAAGACCGAAGGCAATTAACCTACAAACCTGTACGTCTTTGGAGTGTGGGATTAAACCAGAGCACCCAGAGAAAACCCACGTGGTCAAGGGGAGAACGTACAAACTCCATACAGACAGCACCCATAGTCAGGATTGAACCCGGATCTCTGGTGCTATAGGCAGCAACTCCACCGCTGCCCATGGTGCCACCCATCATGTGGTAAGATCGGCAATTTCTAGTGTTTTCAGAGATAACACTAGACCTGTCAACTGAACTGTATCAGATCAGTTATCAATGAAAATCCATCCGTTATATTTCAACGTGCAGGTAACAGATATTAAAATCTAATTTTATACAGGTTTGGCCGTTTGACTTCTAACCACAGTTTCCACGTTGGTTCCCAATTCCCAATAATGATATAGAACTCTTAAATCAAACACATTTTGTTTGTAACACGTTGGACTTTAATTATTTGGTCACTTTACCTTGAATATTCTAAATTGATCAGATGCTTCTCATCAGTCTCGGTCTCGAATTGCTGGTTTGAAATAAGATCATAAGAGACCTGGATACAAGAGATGTGCAAACCTACCAGTTGCCAATCATGCAGTTTTCTTGCTTAACAACTTGAAAAACATGATGAAGTATGAAGTAGCAACATTTCTAATCGAAAGCATTGGGATCACAAAACATTGTAAAATAAGTGGGTTGTCTGAAAATGTTGAGAATTTTTTTTTTAATAAGTCAGAAATCCCCTCTAAGTAATATGTAGTGCAGCAACTTGCCTATTCTCAAAAATAACTTACATGTTTGACATAGAACACCAATGATCTTGTCCACGTGATACTGGTACCTGCCGACTTATTACCATTCATTACCTCAGAACATCATGGACGCACAGTTTATTATTTGCGATGCCGCAAAGAGAACCTGGTACGCTGGATAATAGATTAGCAAGGCCATAAACCCACTCGTAATAAGTAAACTAAGTTTACAGTCTGCATCGAGGTTTGAGCAAAGTCATGCAAGCATTAACACATTTTTCAAGAACTATTGATTTATAATTTCTGGTGAGCCGTAGTTTTATTGTTTTTAATCTAAAAGAATTAAAGTCATTTATTGTTATTTTTAATTCATCATACTGGCCTATTGGCAGAATAAAAATATGAACTGCATTTGTTTGACGGTCTTAGGAGAATATTTTTTGAGTGGAACTGCAGTGACAGGCCTTCGTTATATCTTGCTGTTCTTGAAGGGGGTGTTTGTGTTTATTGATCGATTGATTGATTAGTACTTTACCATCGCATGTAACATGTCGGTGAAATTCTTTGTTTTGCGTACCATACACAAAGTATGCAAAGAGTCGCCATGTATAGGGCACTGACAAAGTTACAAAATACTAATTGTAGTCCCCAATGGTCCATCTTTGTTCTCTCGGCAGCCCCCTCCACCCCCACGCCGGATCCTTCTTTGTTCGCAGCAACCCCCCCAAGCCGGGTCCCTCTTTGTTCTCGGCGGATAAGAACATTCTGAAATTCAAGAGCCATATTACATTGGTAGAATCTGAAAATTCAAAAATTCAACAATGATCTTGATTAAAATGACATGAACAACACCCTGAATTTGCCCTGCCCTTTGGTACGTGCCATGTGACAAATCACAAGGGAGGACTTCAGACGCCAGTGCGAATCTCCGCCCAGCGCGGCCTGTGGACATCGAAGGCCGCCGACTTCGGTGGAAGGTGGTCGATTCAGAGGTCCGGGCCCGCTGAGGATGTTCTCCCGTTCGACGTTGGGGTTCCATCGTTCCCGGCGAGGGGGCCTGAACATCGGGCCGCCCGTAGCGGCGACTACGGGGTGCTCAGGAGGCCCCGACCACGGGTGAACATTGGGGAACATCAGCGAGGAGGTTGACTGGACTTTGGTTCCTTCCCTCACAGTGGGGAACTTTGGTGCCGTTTAGGGATGTTTGTGTTGTGGACTACTGTGTTCAGTGTTTTTGTGTTTTTTTAATTATTTGTACCACTAACGGAAAAATAGTTTAGTTGTCTCTTAATTGAAAACAATGACAATAAATTAAATCAAACCAAATTAAAGATGTTGGAAGGGGTGGCCCCTGAGTCCAGGCACGATAATACTCTATACTATTCAGTTGGCATGAACAGAGCTACTGAAAATAAGAGCAAATAACAATTGTGGGTCTTGATTAAAGAACTCTATATATGCAGTGGGACTGATGAGGAGGCCAAGTCTTTGGGTATTTTTAAGGCGGAGATTGACAGATACTTGATTGGTCAAGGTGTCAAGGGTTATGGGGAGAAGGCAGGAGAATGGGGTTGAAAGGGAAAGATAGATCAGCCATAATTGAATGGTGGAGTAGACTCAATGGGCCGAATGGTCTACGCCTGCTCCTATGACTTACGAATCTTTGATCTTATTCAGTCTCCTGAGTTTGAAATATGTTAACTTGCTTGTCTTCTCTCTCTCTGTCTGCGAGGATAAAGTGTAATCCATTGTGAAGCATTATCAGTTTTGTCACCAATATGTTTATGGATAGAAATTTGAATTTTCAATTTGTAAATTGGATTTTTCCAATTTTCCATTTGCGCAGTGGTGCAGCTGGTAGAGCTGCTGCCTCACGGTGCCAAAGACCTGGGTTCAATCCTTACCTCAGTTGCTGTCTTTGTGGTGTGTACACATTCTCCCAGTGACTGCATGGGTTTCCTCCTGATGTCCTGGTTTCCTCCCACCTCCCAAAGATGTGTGAGTTTCTCAGTGAATTGGCTTCCGCAAATTACCCCTGGTGTGTAAGGAGTGGATGCAAAAGTGGAATAACATTAAATGGGTAATCGATGGTCGGTATGGATTCAATGGGCCGAAGGGCCTGTTTCCATGCGAAAACTGAACTATACATTGGCAATTTCAACTCTTTCCAAATGAAAGATATAGGAGTGGCCCAAAAAATGTCACCGCAGATACCTGCACTCTCTTGCGAAGATATTCTTTTCTTTGCATTCCTTTGGTATTGTGCCCTGGACTATTCAAATTCATGAATATAAAACACAATGTCATCACGAACGTACAAACTCCATACACTTAAAAATATATATTTCTTGAACATTTGGAATAACTCTAGTGAAATAATCTTTTATATATGGTGGTGTATGTTTACAGGGAAGTAGTACGATATTTAATTTATTTATTTCTTGAACTTAAATATATTTGCATTAAATTATATCACTGTGTAATTTGTCCTCTGTGAGACATTGCCAATATGATTGCGATTGTGATTTGGAAATTATAAAATTTAGTTAAGTTAGATTATAAAAGTGTGTGAATGCCTTGCCCCATTATAAAGAGGGTGAAGGGGAATGTCGGCTGTGAACAACGGGTGAACTCGTCTCTCGTGCCTTCTGAAAGCACCCTAAAGTTGGCTCTGGAAACAGGACACGATGGTGTTGGCGGATGGAAGCAGAGAGGCGGCTGCTGGAGGAGACGGATTGATGGCGAGGATGCAGTGAAGGCGAGGTTGAGTACAGAAGTTGGGAGGTCATGTTGCAGTTGTATAAGACGTTGATGAGACTGCATTCAGAGTATTGTGTTCAATGGGGGTGGGGGTGGGGAGGGGGAAACTTTTAAAATCTCTTCCCTGCACGGGAGACCCGACCTTTTCCCTGTCGGGTCTGCGTTCTCGTTGGGGCCTAGCACCGTGGAGCGGCCTCCGACTGGGACGACCTGGGGGCTCCAGTCACGGAGCCTGCGGAGCTGCCGGCTTACCATCGTGGGGCAGGTTGGCCTCGGAGCGTGGGGAGCGGTGGTGGCTCGCCGCTGCGGCCCGACTCCGCAGCTCCAGCTGCAGATTACTGCCGGTGGACTGTCGGGATATCGGGAGATCGCGGGTCCGGGTGGGAGACCGCTCTCCGGAGCTCCCGCAACGTAACTTCTCCCGCCCGTGTCGCGGGGTTGGAACGACCCGGAGCGGGGCCGTACATCGCCCGATGCGGCCTCAATGGCCGTGGGACTTAACACCGCCCGCCTGGGGCTTCAACGTCAGGAGAGAAATGGTGCAGGGGAGAGAGAAGACTTTGCCTTCCATCACAGTGCGGAGGAGATTCACGTGATGGATGTTTGTGTGAATTGAATTGTTTGTGTGTTTTTTTTATGAATTGTTCTGTTTGTATGGCTTGTAGAAACGGAGTTTCGTTTGAGCCTCTTTGAGGTTCGAATGACAAGTAATAAAATCTAATCTAATCTAATCTAATCTTTGGAGTTACACGGGCCAAACGCAGGCAGGTGGGACTAGTGCAGCTGGGGCATGTTGGCCGGTGTGGGCACGTTGGGCCGATGGGCCTGTTTTCACACTGTATCACTCTATGACTCTCTGGTCATGGGTGGTGGTGTTGGCGGAGGCGGCTATGGGAGGCCCTGCGGCAACTGGACAAGCGAGCGAATCAAACAGCAGTAGCATGGAATGGCAGTGGAAGACATCACACTGGACCGGGCAGATCCATCCTTCATAAACCCAGTGCTGCCAGGACTGGGCTTTCACGTCACCATATATACATCTTCCCATCCCCACCCCTTTCCACTTTCCACAGAGGACATTCTCTCTGCAACTCCTTGGTTCGCAAATCCCTTCTCATCCAGCTCACCCCAGACACTTTCCCCTGCAACAGTAGGAGATGTAACACCTGTCCTTGTGCCTCTCCTCTCGCTTCCATCCAGGGACTCCAATGGCCCTTCCAGGTGAGACAGAAGTGCCCGTGTGCCTCTTCTAACCTCATCTATTGCATCCTCCGCTCCTGATGTGGCCTTCAGTACATTCGAGAGACCAAGCAACCAGTTTAAGTCTGCTTCCTATGGCATACCAACTTTTCTGCCCTTGGATTCTTCCCATTGCCAGAGTGTGGCCACACGCAAGCTAGGAGAACAGCACTTTACATTCCACTAGAATAGCTTACAACCTAGTGGTATTAAAATTGAATTCTCCAATTTTAAATAACATCCCTTAAATCCCACTCCCTTTCCCCTGTCTTCACCCCGAGGGAGTATGTACGAACTCCAAACAGAGGATCAAACCCGTGTCTGACGCTGTAAGGTCTCAAATCTATCGCTGCGCCACCGTGCCGACATTAATGTTGTATCGATGTCAATTAAATTATTAATCAATTGCATTATGTTATTTAATGTATCATTAAATAATACTTTGCTGTGTTGTCAATGACCCCACCCCAATTGTGAGTCAGGCTGAATCATAATATCTACATCCATAGCATTCCATCTGACCCCAAGCAGAGTTTCTGACACCATCCCTTTCCCAAATGGAATCAATTATTTTTATAATTCTGATCCTACATTGAACCATTTAAGCTCTGAGAGCCTCATTCATTCTTGAGAGGGGTTGACTATCTAAATCATCTCCTGAATGGTGGCCTCCCATCTTACTACAAACATCAGACTCTGAACTCTGATGACCGTAAGTCATGCCATTCACTCACAGTTCCCTTTTTTGAGACAAACACTGATGGCCCAGTACCTAAAATTCAAACATTTCAAACTTTCTTGAAGTTTGTTTTTAATTCATCCTTCCGTAGGGCGGTCACGATGACACAAGGGTGGTCACGGTGGCGCAACGGTAGAGTTGCCGCTTTACACCGAATGCAGCGCCAGAGACCCGGGTTCGACCCCGACTACGCGTGCTGTCTGACTCTGTACGGAGATTGTACGTTCTCCCCGTCACCTGGGTGTGTTTTCTCCAAGATCTTCGGTTTCCTCCCACACTCCAAAAACGTACAGGTTTATAGGTTAATTGGTTTGGTAAATGTAAAAATTGACCCAAGTGGGTGTAGGGTGGTGTTAATGTGCGGGGATCGCCGGTCGGCGCGGACTCGGTGGGCTGAAGTGCCTGTTTCCACGCGTATCTCTAAACTAAACTAAACTAAACTAAACGTTTATATTTGTGGTTCAATGCTGACCTCGGATGCTCTCTGTACAGTTTTTGCAATTTCTTACTGTGAATATTCTACCTCTGCTTCCTGTTTCCACACTTAGCTTTCTATCCTGGCCCTCCTCCACTGTCAGAGTGAGGTCCAGCGCAAATTGGAGGAACAGCACCTCATCATATTTCGGTTGAGCAGCTTACAACCCAGCGGTGTGATGTTGATTTCTACAATTTCAAGTAACCTGTGTTTTCCCACTCTCTCTCCATCCCTCCCGCACAATAGTCGTCCTGCTAGTTTCACTATTGGTATCCCTTCGTTATCACCTCTTCCACAGCCAACAATGGACCATTGTGGGCTCCACCTTTGCTTTGGCAACAGTGCCGGCTCTGATTTGTTCTGTTCCTTTTCATACCTCTAGTTTCCCTCTCTCCTGACTCGCAGTCCGAAGAAGGCTCTCGGCCTGAAACCACACCTATTTGTTCTATTCATCTCCAGAGGTGCTGCCTGACTTGCCGAGTTACTCCAGCATTTTGTGTCTATCTCCCTGTGACAGTGTGGGTTTCGTTTGGTACATACTGCCCCTCTGAAGCTATATTTTTGGTGCAGGCGACAGACCCTTTGGCTTCAAAGTACCTATCTACACTGATCCAACACTAATCCCAATTTATTCTCCCATCATTCCTCTCAACGTCCTCCCAGATTCAACCAATCAACTACACATTAATGCCAATTCGTGAGTGGCTGATTGAAAGAGTCAGCGTGGAAATAGGCCCTTGCTCACACCAGCCAACATGTCCCAGCTACACTAGTCACACCTGCGCGAGTTTGGTCCATATCCCTCCAAATGTATCCCTATCCATGTTCCTGTTGAACTGTTTCTTAAATGTTGGGATAGTCCCTGCCTCGACAATGTCCTCTGGCAGCTTATTCCATACACCCTTTGTCTGAAAACGTTACCCCTCAGATTCCTATTAAATCATTTTCCCTTAAACCTATGTCCTCTGGTCCTCGATTCACCTACTCTGGGCAAGAGACTCTGTGCATCTACCCGATCTATTCCCCTGATCTACTTGGAATATGAAAGCTGGACCATCCAAAGGAAACCCACACCATCACAGGGAGAATGTTCAAACTCCATACAGACAGCACCCATGGTCAGCATGGAACCCAAATCATGATACAGTAGATATGAAACAGCAGCAGTGGCTGGAGATCGACACACAAGGCTATAATATTTGATGTCAGAAATTAGAACAATTCCAGTCAAAGGCAATTTAATGAATTGCCCCCAGTTACATTGGATTAAATGTTGCCTCCCTGAAATAGTTCATATACAGTATCTGCTGCAGAACCTAAATAGAGTTTAGATTCAGATTAGTTTATTGTCATGAATAGGGGTCCAAAGGAATTCTTTATTCTCATGAGGCTCAGAGAGTACACAATGTACGTGGTCACTATAGCCACAACAAATACAAAGACAGATGCAAGGCAGCAGAAGGATGCAATTTGTTGTACAATCTGAAGTAGTGAAAATAATATTAAAGTGCAATAGCAGGAGAACTGACTGTGGTGGAGATAAGAGTAAGCATCTGTGGCCACACCTCCAGGAAGGGAATGTTGAAAGGGATGATTGGTTCAGGAGTGGGACAGTGGTGGAGAAAAGGTGTGGATACCTGGGCTTTCAGACTTCTGTACCTTCTCCCAGAAGGTAGGAGGGAGAAAGGTTAAGAGCCAGGATGGCAGGCATCCGTGACAATACTTTCAGCCATTCTGATGCAATGTGGCACGTTGGTGGCATGGTAGTGCAGCAGTAGTGTTGCTGCCCTACAACCCTTATAGCGTCGATCCCGACTATGGGTGCTGTGTGTATGGAGTTTGTACGTTCTCCCCGTGACCTGCGTGGGTTTTCTCCGAGGCATTCGGTTTCCTCCCACACTCCAACGACGTACAGGTTTGTAGGTTAATTGGCTTGGTATAAATGTAAAATTGTCCCTAATGTGTGTAGGATAGTGTTAATATGCGGGGATCACTGGTCAGTGCGGACTCAGTGGACCAAAGGGCCTGTTTACGCGCTGTATCTCTAAACTAAATGTACAGTTAAGATAGTCTGGATGGAAGAAAGTGACGAGCTTGTGATGGACTGGCCAGGTTCTATAACAGCACAGTGAATAAAAGCAGATTATTAACATTTGTTTACCTATAGAATGGAAGTTAGCAGATTTGGCATATCCAGGTCTGAAGAAGGGTCCCAACCCAAAACATCACCAATTATTTTTCTCCAGAGATGCAACCTGACCCACTGAGTTACTCCAGCACTTTGTGTCTATCTTCGGTGTAAATCAGCATCTACAGTTCCTTCCCACACATACACAGTACAGCTGTTACCAAATGCCTCTAACTCTCTGGGCCCTCATCCAACCTCCAAAATATTCAGAGGCCTCCTTGCATAGGCTTAATGCACCGACATGCTTGCTGGCAGTTTTTTATGGATCTTCTGGCTCTTACTTTTATTTATTAATTTTGGGGGAATCTAGGCATCATTGATAAGTCCAGCATTTATTGTTCATCCTTAATGACAATTGAGAGAATAGTTGTGAGCTTCCCTGTCCTTATCGTAAATATATTCCCACAGCCACGTTATGCAGGGAATTCCAGTGTTTCACCACGGCAACAATGAGGGATTAACAATATATTTTCAGGTCAGGATGGTGTGCAATGTGGAGGGGCATTGTCAGCATGATCTTGCCTATTGAAACCAACTTTGTGAAGGATAGTACAATATATAGAAAGATATTCCTGCGTGCACCCCTTCATCCTGCATAAAGCAGTTTAGTTTAGTTCAGTGAAAAGCTTTTGTTGCGTGCTCAACTATCAGCGGAAAGACAATACATAAATACAATCGAGCCATCCACCTTGTACAGATACATGATAAAAGGAATAATGTGTATAATGTTTAGTGCAAGATAAAGTCCAGCCCAAACAAAGATTGTCTGAGAGTCTCCAGTGAGGTAGAGAGTAGCTCACGACTGCTCTCTAGATGTTTGTAGGGTGGTTCAGCTGCTTGATATGTTGATATTACAAGTGTAAAATGGACCATAGAAATACTTAGAACATAGAACAGTATAGCATAAGAAAAGGCCCTTCAGCCCACAATGTCTGTGCGGTCCATGATGCCGAGACCAACTCAGTTTATACTGCCTGACCCAAATCTTTAAAGTCTCTATTTCCCTTTCCTTGCAATGTAGCGATGCCTTTCAACTGTTTCGATATCAGTTATACTTTACTTTTGAACTGTTTCAATGAAATGAATCTTTGGTTTCAGCAAACCCTCCCAACCCCCTCACAATGTACTCTCCTCCCAATATCTGGCCCCATCAATGTCAATGAAGGCACTGAAGGACATCACCAACCTACTCGGTGTCGGTCGACACCAAAGTGAAATCCCAGTCTCTCTCACTGAACATATGTCCGTAGCATTCATGCCATGGCTGCTAACTGTGCAAGCCAGCCTGGCATATACAGTGGCTTGCAAAAGTATTCATACCCCTTGAACTTTTCCACATTTTGTCACGTTACAACCACAAACGTAAATGTATTTTATTGGGTTTTTATGTGATAGACCAACACAAAGTGGCGCATAATAGTGAAGTGGAAGGAAAATGATACATGGTTTTCAATTTTTTTTACAAATAAAAAACTGAAAAGTGTGGCGTGCAAAAGTATTCAGCCCCCTTTACTCTGATACCCCTAAATAAAATCCAGTGCAACCAATTGCCTTTAGAAGTCACCTAATTAGTAAATAGAGTCCACTTGTGTGTAATCTAATCTCAGTATAAATACAGCTGTTCTGTGAAGGCCTCAGAGGCCTCTAATGTTTGTTAGAGAACATTAGTGAACAAACAATGTTCCTTGGGCATCATGAAGCCCAAGGAACACACCAGACAGGTCAGGGATAAAGTTGTGGAGAAGTATAAAGCAGGGTTAGGTTATAAAAAAATATCCCAAGCTTTGAACATCTCACAGAGCACTGTTCAATCCATCATCCGAAAATGGAAAGAGTATGGCACAACTGCAAACCTACCAAGACATGGCCGTCCACCTAAACTGACAGGCCGGGCAAGGAGAGCATTGATCAGAGAAGCAGCCAAGAGGGCCATGGTCACTCTGGAGGAGCTGCAGAGATTCACAGCTCAGGTGGGAGAATCTGTCCACAGGACAACTATTAGTCGTGCACTCCACAAATCGACCCTTTATGGAGAGTGGCAAGAAGAAAGCCATTGTTGAAACAAAACCATAAGAAGTCCCGTTTGCAGTTTGCCACAAGCCATGTGGGGGACACAGCAAACATGTGGAGGAAGGTACTCTGGTCTGATGAGACCAAAATTGAAGTTTTTGGCCTAAATGCAAAACGCTATATGTGACGGAAAACTAACACTGCATATCACCCTGAACACACCATCCCCACTGTGAAACATGGTGGTGGCAACATCATGCTGTGTGGATGCTTTTCTTCAGCAGGGACAGGGAAGCTGGTCAGAGTTGATGGGAAGATGGATGGAGCCAAATACAGGGCAATCTTGGAAGAAAACCTGTTAGAGTCTGCAAAAGACTTGAGACTGGGGTGGAGGTTCACCTTCCAGCAGGACAACGACCCTAAACATACAGCCAGAGCTACAATGGAATGGTTTAGATCAAAGCATATTCATGTGTTAGAATGACCCAGTCAAAGTCCACACCTAAATCCAATTGAGAATCTCTGGCAAGACTTGAAAATTGCTGTTCACAGACGCTCTCCATCCAATCTGACTGAGCTTGAGCTATTTTGCAAAGAAGAATGGGCAAAAATGTCAGTCTCTAGATGTGCAAAGCTGGTAGAGACATACCCCAAAAGACTTGCAGCTGTAATTGCAGCGAAAGGTGGTTTACAAAGTATTGACTCAGGGGGGCTGAATACTTTTACACGCCACACTTTTCAGTTTTTTATTTGTAATAAAATTTGGAAACCATGTATCATTTTTCTTCCACTTCACAATTATGCACCACTTTGTGTTGGTCTATCACATAAAATCCCAATAAAATACATTTACGTTTGTGATTGTAACATGACAATATGTGGAAAAGTTCAATGGGTATGAATACTTTTGCAAGCCACTGTAAATAGATGCGGAAAAGCTCGACCTGTGGATGGTTTGAATGATCCTTCCCATTTTTTTCTCCTTTATAATCATTCAAACCAATGTTTTAATGGGTATAGCCATAAACATAGAATCATAGAATCATAGAAAATAGGTGCAGGAGTAGGCCATTCGGCCCTTCGAGCCTGCACCGCCATTCAATATGATCATGGCTGATCATCCAACTCAGTATCCTGTCATAGAGTGATACAGCAGAGAAACAGGCCCTTCAGCCCAACTTGACCACGCCTTCCTACCCACACTAGTCCCACCTGCCTGCGTTTGGCCCATATCCCTCCAAACATGCCCTATCCATGACCTGTCTAAATGGTTCTTAAATGTTGGGATTGTCCGTGTCTGAACTAACTCCTCTGGCAGCTTGTTCCATACACAAGCTGGACAGTTGCTGAATGATTGGTGAGAACCTCATGGTGCACCCTGCTAATGAGTCATACAGTTGTTATTGGACAAATTCCAAATATTGCTTTAATGTGGGATTTAGTTTAGTTTAGTTTAGAGATATACAGCGTGGAAACAGGCCCTTCGGGCCATTGAATCTGTGCTGACCAGCAATCCACGCACACTAACACTATGCTATACACACAAGGGACCATTTACCATTATACCAAGCCAATTAACCTACAAACCTGTATGTCTTTGGAGTGTGGGAGTGAACCGGAGATTCCAGAGACAACCCATGTAGTCACAGGGAGAACGTACAAACTCCGTACAGACAAGCATCCATAGTCAGGTTTGAACCTAGCCTTTGCCGCTGTAATGCAGCAACCCTACTACTGCACAACCATGCTCAGGGTTCCTAAACTAGATCGGAGGAAATGCTAGACACAAAGTGCTGGAGTAACTTGGCAGGTCAGGCAGCATCTCTGGAGAAAAAGGAAGAGTGATGTTTTGGGTCGGAACCCTTCTTCGGGCTGGGTGTGAAGAAGGTTTCCGACCCAAAATATCACCCATCCTTTTACTCCAGAGATGCTGCCTGACCCATTGAGTTGCTCCCGCACTTTGTGTCTATCTTCGGTATATACCAGCAGATATACAGTTCCTTCCTACACAAGAGGAAACGCTACCTTTGGGAAGATTGTGTGCTCCACGTTAAAGATCAATAACCACTTCACTGTGCAGATTTCCTTGTAGTTTTGTTTCTTGACTTCTACACCATATTGACAGGTCGATGTTCATGTTAGATACCTTGCAGGCAAAAAGGAAACTGACTTAATTCCATAGAGCATATTTGTGGGAACACCTTTTATTGCTGGCACAAAGTGCTGGAGTAACCCTGCACTTGGCAATTTCTAACTTTTCCTGTGTCCTCTTTTCCATTGCCATTACTACACAGGTAAGCAGGAGTGATCTTACGCTGACCAGATCTTCCAGTCGTTATTTCCAGTTGGTTCTTTATTGAAGTAGTTGTACAAACAAAGAGATGAACATACCAGGTTCTCCTTATTTTCATCAAGTTGTAGCCTTCTGTTTTCCCCGATCTGGTGAGTACTGTGTCCTCTGCGCCTCCTGTGCCTGGTCTGAATCACTCCCTGTCCCCTAAGTTACACCCCTCTATGCATCAAATGACCGCCTCCAAGTGTCCAAAATAATACTGCTAGAAATATCTAGACAAAATAATATAATATGCCAAAAGTAGCTAGCCTAAACATAAATGGCTCCTACAAATCCAAAAGGCCATGTCAGGTAGCATCTCTGGAGAACATAGAAACATAGAAACATAGAAATTAGGTGCAGGAGTAGGCCATTCAGCCCTTCGAGCCTGCACCGCCATTCAATATGATCATGGCTGATCATCCAACTCAGTATCCCATACCTGCCTTCTCTCCATACCCTCTGATTCCCTTAGCCACAAGGGCCACATCCAACTCACTCTTAAATATAGCCAATGAACTGGCCTCAACTACCCTCTGTGGCAGAGAGTTCCAGAGACTCACCACTCTCTGTGTGAAAAAAGTCTTTCTCATCTCGGTCTTAAAGGATTTCCCCCTTATCCTTAAGCTGTGACCCCTTGTCCTGGACTTCCCCAGCATCGGGAACAATCTTCCTGCATCTAGCCTGTCCAACCCCTTAAGAATTTTGTAAGTTTCTATAAGATCCCTCTCATCTCCTAAATTCCAGAGAGTATAAACCGAGTCTATCCAGTCTTTCTTCATAAGACAGTCCTGACATCCCAGGAATCAGTCTGGTGAACCTTCTCTGCACTCCCTCTATGGCAATAATGTCCTTCCTCAGATTTGGAGACCAAAACTGTACGCAATACTCCAGGTGTGGTCTCACCAAGACCCTGTACAACTGAAGTAGAACCTCCCTACCTCTGTACTCAAATCCTTTTGCTATGAAAGCTAACATACCATTCGCTTTTTTCACTGCCTGCTGCACCTGCATGCCTACTTTCAATGACTGGTGTACCATGACACCCAGGTCTCGCTGCATCTCCCCTTTTCCTAATCGGCCACCATTTAAATAATAGTCTGCTTTCCTGTTTTTGCCACCAAAGTGGATAACCTCACATTTATCCACATTATACTGCATCTGCCAAACATTTGCCCACTCACCCAGCCTATCCAAGTCACCTTGCAGTCTCCTAGCATCCTCCTCACAGCGAACACTGCCCCCCAGCTTAGTGTCATCCGCAAACTTGGAGATATTGCCTTCAATTCCCTCATCCAGATCATTAATATATATTGTAAATAGCTGGGGTCCCAGCACTGAGCCCTGCGGTACCCCACTAGTTACTGCCTGCCATTGTGAAAAGGACCCGTTTACTCCTACTCTTTGCTTCCTGTTTGCCAGCCAGTTCTCTATCCAGAGCTGTTGTGGGAGGTAGTTCAGGCAGGGCCTAGCGCAATGTTTAGGAAGCAATTAGACAGGTACATGGATAGGACAGGTTTAGAGGGATATTGGCCAAACGCAGGGAAGTGGGACTAGTATAGATGGGACATGTTGGCCGGTGTGGGCAAGTTGGGCCTAAAGACCTGTTTCCATGCTGTATCACTCTGTGACTTTATGATTCTATGGCTTTAAGTTACTCACAAGATATAATTGTTATTAACTTTCACTGTTATCATATTTTAAGTATTGCTAACCCATGTTTAACTTCCAGATTGTGTTTTTTTTATTAGTAGAATGCAATCATTGCATTAAATAGGAAGCAACATGAAGAGGGAAATTAATATGATTCAATGATACTTTATTGCTGCATGCACCAAGATATAGTGAAATTCATTGTTTCTGCATTCAATCCAGTAACATCTCATAGCAGACTTCACCTAGGCAGTACACATAGAGTCATCACGCTTCTGGCACCGATAAAGTTTCAAAGGTTCTTCGTACAGTCTTACTTTCTATGAACTTATAATCAGAATGAAAATAAAATATAAATGGAAAATCAAGAAATTAATTATTAAAATAAAGAATGGCGGTACATTGCAAGTTGTCAATACGTGGAAAAGGAAGACACAAGGAACTGCAGAAGCTGGAATCGTGCGTAGAACTCAAAGTGCTGGAGTAACTCAGTGGGTCAGGCAGCGGGTCTGGAGGACATAGAAAGGTGATGTTTCAGTTCAGAAGAGGAAGACGGGTTAAATTTTGTCTCAAGTGAAGCATATAATTTCTCTTTTAAATTCAACCTATTTGCCGCCTATTCTTTGTTGACACAACATACATTAATTCCCTGCCATTACATTTTCAGTGGAAATAATTTTACCGAGTTAAAGCGCTAAAAGGATTCCTTTATTAAAATTTTAGTTGTTCAAATTTGTATTAATGGTGGTTGAATAGATTTGATTGTTGGGTTCATTTTTAAGAGGAGTGTCATTAAATCCAGTGCCTCCAGAATTCAATATTGTTGCTATTATTATTCTCCAGTAATAATGGTTACACGGGATAGAGTGAGAACAAGGTAAACCCCTGGAGAAACACAATGAAACAGATGACAGCTATAGGTGTAGAATAATCTGAGCGAAGGAGAGACTTTAATAGTTCGTGACTGCCGGTCTAGATTTTGGTGGTTGAGCCTCAGCCAAACATACCATGTGATTATTCAGGGATGTTTGAGAGTAACTTAGACCGCGAGTAACTTCAGCCACACTTCCAGAAGCTCCGTTATTCATTCCTGTTGGGAGAGGACTTAATCAATGACAAAACATTGTGTGCAGCAGGTCACAGATGACTTGCTCGAGAGGATACACTGACTTCAACAGAATGGAAAAATAATTATTGCAAGTTCTTAATCAAAGGTTCACCAAATATGGTGAGTTCAAATGACTCCAGAAATAATTAGACACATATCTTCCCTCCAATGGCAAACCCAAATTGAAAAGATTTCAGTGTGAATATCCAACTGGGTCAAACATGTAATTTAGTGCCAATTAGTTTGATCTTACACATGATTCCTTCATTTTGCTAATTACCCATGAACTGAATTTTTCAGGCAAATCAAATCCTGTGGGGTTGACTGAAAGCCAATAATGGTGACGATTCTCTACCTAACCCTGGGAATCTTTTCAAGCATGGATGTAGCTGGGTCAGTGCATTCACTGTGATATTTGTCGTGCCAGGGATCCACTTCAAATCTCATCATATGATAGTTGTCCTCTTTTGACCATTAAGAGAAGGCCCATAAAATAAAGAGTGCCTTGTAAAATTGCCATTTAGCACTTCACTGCAGATCTTTATGAGAAGAGGTGAAATGCTCTATCCATGGAGACCAATTAACTTGGAAATATGATTGTCACTTATCAGGCCTCTACATCCAGGCAATTTAGGAAATTATAATTATCATCCATATTGCTCCAAAATTTAAAAAAACTTTCGATACATTTCATGCTGAAATCGCACAAAACCTGTTTCTCTCCTCATGTTGTTTCTCAGATGCCTAACTGACCTACTTTCTCTTAATTTGACTCAGTTAAATTTTGGCACTTCAGGTTTGTTATGAAATGCCTTGGGATGTTTTTTACCAAGGTAAAGTTGCTATATAAATGCAAGAAGAAGAAGCATGTTGGTATTGTGAATAAGTATATGGTGCCTTTCACAGTGAATGGCAGGGCCCTAGGGAGTATTGGAGAGCAGAAGGATCTCAGAGTACATGTACATAGTTTCCTGAAACTGGCATCACAGCTAGATCGGGCAGTAAAGAGGGCGTTTGGTACATTGGTTGTCTTCATTCAGGGTTCCTGAGTATAGAAATTTGGATGTTATGTTGCAGTTGTACAAGATTTTGGTGAGGTTGCATTTGGAGTAAAGTACTCCGTTTTGGTCACCGTTCTATAGGAAAGATGTCATTGAACTGGAAAGAGTGCAGAGAAGATTTACAAGGATGTTGCCAGGACTCAAGGGCCTGAGCTATAGGGAGAGATTGGGCAAGGCATGATTTTATTCGTTGGAGCACAATAAGCGAAGGTGATCTTATGGAGGTGGATAAAATCATGAAGGTAATTGATGGGGTAAATGCACAGTGTCATTTACCCAGTGTAGACAACACAGGTTTAAGATGAGAAAGGAAAGATTTAATAGGATCCTGAGGGGCAACTTTTTCCCCTCAGAGGGTGGTGGGTAAATGGATTGAGCTGCCAGAGGAGGTAGTTGAGACAGGTACAAAAACAACTTTAAAAAAAATATATAATTTGGACAGGTAGATGGATAGAAAAAGTTTAGAGATATGGACCAAATGCTGGCAAATGGGACTGCCTCAGATGGGGCTTCTTGGTTGGTATGGACAAGTTGGCCTGAAGGACCTTTTCCATGTTGTATGACACCATGATACTAAGATATGCACAAAATTGAAGGAATATAACCCTGATAATATAGATAATTGCTCTCAATTTTGCATGCTTTCTGATTGTCAAGGAACCAAGTCTGAAGAATGCTACGCATTAACTATTATCTTATTGGTGAAAACTATGGATGCATACATTCATGTATTTTTCCTTTTATAGGATGGGCAAGTTAAACCTATCTTCTGTGCTGCCTCAGTGCTTCAGGACTTCATGACTTGACACAGGGGGATAACAATTAGAGCTAGAATATTGTTGGTATGTAATAGGATGCATTCATACGATGCAATTTTGATATTATCAAATTTAGTTGATGTTTCATAGTTGGTCTGATTAGCTTAATCCTTGAGAGAGGCACAAGGAAATGCAGATATTGGAATCTTAAGGAATATACAAAGTGCTAGAGGGACTCAGATGGTCAGACAGCATCCATGGAGGGAAAAGATAGGCAAAGTCTGAAGAAGGGTCCCGACCTGAAATGCCACCTTTCCATTCCCTTCAAGGATGCTGCCTAACCTGCTGCGTTACCTTCTGGGATAAATACAGTTCCATCATATCGTATTGTATTGTTACTCCAGCCCTTTGATTTGAACTCTTGGTTGCTTGGTAAACAGCACTTGGCCAAACATGTGGCCTGTTTGCAGGCTGGTCAATAACTTTGCATTTCCAAAAATCTGTAGCCTCCCTTTGATCTGTTGGTTCACATGCTTAATCAATGGTGTTTTATCATTAAAGTTTTATTATTATTAATGTTTAGTGTTTTCTGAGTCATTCGTGACTGTCACTGTATGTCATGTTGTTACTTGTGGGCGGAGCACCAAGGCAAATTCCTTGTATGCGAATACTTGGCCAATAAACGTACTTACTTACTTATTTCATGCTTTATTATGATGTCCCATTGCAAAAAACTAGTTACGTAATATTTCAGTTTGGATAAAGATAGCGATCCACATTTTGAACATGCCAGAATATTGATAGCATCATCTTCACTGTCAGATCGATGTCCAGATCGTACAAGGCTGGTATTTCAGTGCTTCACTTTTCTGATGTGTTAATATACAGCGTGTACTCGGTACTCTGTTTTTGTGGTACGGCAATCTGCATCATGTGTAGCTTTGACAGATGTTAGGTTTGTCAAGCCAGGCTTTACACTCCAATAACGCTAATTCGTGAGCTGCTTACCATGTTGTCGAAGGCAGCATGTGTCATTATGTGCAGGCCAAGAGACATACAGTGATTCAGATCACTGTCAGTCTGCAGCCTCTAGATTTATTTTGGGTGCAGAATCTAATATTGGGACTGAGAAATGAGAGATGCTTTGATGTTTCGGGACGAGACCCTACATCAGGACTTGGTGGCGGGAGAGAGGAAGGATGGCCTGCATATAGACGCGTGGAGGAGGAGTGGGATGATAGATGAGCTGGCAGATGATAGGTGGAACTGATGAGGGGAAAGGTGGGGTAGGGTGAATGGTGGGCAGGTGGGACCAGGTGGGAGAGGGGATGAGTGACAGAAAAGGTGAACAAAGGGACTGAGAAACTGGTGGGAGTGGGAAAAGAAGACAGGATGTGAGCGACTTGAACTTTGTAATTCAATGTTGATACCTTTGCGGAAGTGGGGCCAGTGAGAAGTGGGGCTTTTTTAACCTTCAATGGTTGATTCTGCTGAAAACTGTGATCTGCAGCAGTTAATTACAGTTTGAGCAGCTTCCACTTAGAAACTAAATTCAAGTTTGGAAATGGATCTGCAGAGTTAGCGATTGTGGTAAAAGTGATTTGATAGCACAGTTGGGATGACCTCAGGAGCCTCTCTTTGTGACAGGAGTTATAACCGTAAAGAGTTAATGGGTAATAAATCTATTTAAACATAATGAGGGATAAAGAGATACCCTGAAACAAACAATGTTTTAATGGAAAATAAATGAATGCATTTTAATAAATTGCACTCACAAATTGGAAGCTTCTGGAACTATTGAGACTGTGAACAATGGTCAGTCCATTTACTCCATTTACTGTACATTTCACACTGCACAATCAAAGATGACTCTCGCCCAGGTCACTCCCTTTTCTCTCATTTCCCATCAAGGCAAGAGGTACAGAAGTGTGAAAACGCACACCTCCAGGCTCAGGGACAGTTTCTTCCCAGCTGTTTTCAGGGAACTGAACCATTCTATCAACAACTAGAGAGCAGTCCTGAGCTGCTGTCTACCTCATTGGAGACTCTCGAACTATCTCTAATCGAACCTTACTGGACTTTATCTTGCACTAAACATTATTCCCTTTATCATATATATGGACACTGTGGGTGACTCGATTGTAATCATGTATTGTCTTTCTGCCAATTGGTTGGCACGCAACAAAAGCTTTTCACTGTACCTTGGTATGCGTGACTATAAACTTAACTGAACTAAACTAAAACAAGGAACTGAAAATACAAGTTTATTCCAAAGATAGAAACAAAATGCTGGAGTAAATTAGCTGATTTGTCTGCATCTCTGGAGAAAATGGATGGTTGATGTTTTGTGTCGGGGCCCTTCTTCAGACTAAAAGTAGGTGGTGGAGGTAGTGGGGGGAGAAGAGGGGGGGGGGGGGGGGGGGGGGGTGAAGGGCTGGAGGTGAGAAAAGATCAAATTACCTCAGAAGGACCAGGGAAAGTAGGAGCTTTTCAGAGTAGTTGCCAATGAACTGAATTTATACCTATCTTCACCATCCAAAATGCACATCAATTAATCTGATGAAGGGTCTCTACCCGAAACGTCACCTATTGCTTTTCTCAACAGATGCTACCTGACCTGCTGAGTTACTCCAGCATTTTGTATCTATCTTCGGTGTAAACCAGCATCTGCAGTTCCTTCTTACTCATTTAATCTAAGTTTGATAATATCAGGTGCACCAATCCAGTCCATCTAAGCATCGTGATAACCTTACATGAAAGGTAGGTGATGATGACACTTATATGGGAAATACATTTTCCACAGATCACATAACATTCATACAGAATTGCATTTCAATATTACTTTAAATACCAGGACCGTTTAACACATAGAAAAAAACTTTATTGCGAGCAAATGACATTTTTAATAATGGTCAAACATTGGAATTAAAAGTTTAGTTTTATTAATGTTATTAACAGTATTTGCTGTAGTGCACATACATAGAACAAATAGTCACACTTACAATCACACCTGAGAATGTTGCTTCAGGAATTGTTAATATCAATAGTTCCAAAATCGCTTTATTAAGATCTACGAGTCCAAATCCTTACTATAAGTGGATACATTTTATACATTTCTTTCACTTGCTCACACATGGCATTCTCACTCAATTATGTGCCATGCAATATATGAATCTATAAATGAAACTCTATAAGGGAAGAATTAGTATATCACATCATTAATTTAACTTTAGCTGAAGCCCCTTTTCCTTTTGCCTAATTAGTACATGATTTCAGTGATAGTTTTGCATCATTGCTTCTGTACCAAGTCAAGTCTCCAGCTCTTCACCATTTCTATATCACTTGCAGTAATTAAAAAAGATGCTTTAAAGTCAACGTCCTTTGCATGAAAATCTGATTCTGATAGATGTTGTATAACCTCAGCTATGAACTTCTATGGACTGTTTTTGGTTGCACTAAGACGATGGGATTTTGTTTACACTAGTATTGTGTGTATTAATTTCTTTCTTTGTTCATTATATGTTACCTGTGTGTGTATTACATTTACAGGCCCGTGGTGCTGCTGCCAGTAAGAGTTTTATTGTCGGAACATGAGACAATTAAACATTCTTGCCTATATAACATGATTAAAAATCGCTAAAACTTATGAACCTCGGCATAATGGCATACTTTTTTCATGAGGCTTTATCAATTGATCCTGAAACTACCCATTGTTGAAGGATTATCCCCTGGTCTCACGATCCAGTGAGACTTTAGATTCACACTTCCTTGCTTAATAGGCAACGGGCCATTATTAGTATAATATAAAGTGAAACCAAGAGCAGCGTGGCAATGGCAGAAGTCTTCGGGACAATCCAGCAACTCTACCGGTCAATGCAAAGATGGAGTTCTTTATCCCGATTTCAATCAGTCTTCTTCCACCTGCCTTTTATCCCATTGGGCGTAGCGAGGTGGCCAAAAAAAAGGCAAACAAAAAAGCTACAATGCATGAGATAAAGACACAAGGAACTGCAGATGCTGGTTTACCCCCAAAAAAAGACAATGTGCCGAGTAACTCGGCGAGACGGGCATAGGGCTTGACAGATGCAAATTTATGAAACATCTGGAGTTTTGAAATGAGAGGCTTTTGGCGTGGACCGAATTCCATTTTTTAAATAACGGATCAGGCAGAAAATGTATCAAATTCCAAAGCCTCAAAACGTCAAGTTTGGCAAAATCTCAAAAGAATGAACGGTGATGAAATCTGAACAAGAATAGCCAAAATATAATCCAACAGTAATTTTGGATTAAAAAATAAATGCGATTAATTAAAAAAAATAAAACAAAACTTAAGCCGCACCTTTGGGATCTGATGGACATTTAAAAAAAAAAGAAACTCGTGAAATACGCTGTAAATTAAAAAAAGGAAATGAAAATAGTTCGTTGGAACTTGGGGGCCATATGAAAGCTAACCTCTTGTGCACTACATTCTGCCCCGCTGCTGTTGATCTTTGATCTCACGTCCCTGGGTTTTTTTTTGCGCAAGGCAAGGTTACAGAGGCAGCGTCTGTGCGTCTGACAAAAGGTTTGGAGGCAGCCCCCAGGAACGGTCGCTCAGCCTCCAGCCAGTGAGTTGGCGACTCTCCGGGTCTTCTGACAGACGGGGCTGGGGTAGCCGCACACTCACGTACTCGCTCGGTAGCGTGTGTGTTAACCTAATCCCTCCAGAGGAGCGCAGCACACTTTAGACTCAAGCGTGTGTGCCCGTGGAAGAGTCGGTCTCACACACACACGCTCTCTCTCTCTCTCTGTGTGTCTGTGTCTGTGTGTCTCTTTCGCTCTGTCCCTCCGTCTCAATCGCTCGCCGCGGCCGACTGAGAAGAAGAGGTGGACAAAAGCCCCGGCCGGTGGCTGGTTTCAGCGGCACCCCGCCCTGCAGCGCGCCGGCAGCAGCCTCTCCGGGCAGCGCGGCGGCGGCGGCGGGGGGAGAGACACCGGCGAGGCGGAGAGGAGGAAGCGCTGCCCGGGCCACGCAAACCGCCAGGTGAGACAGGGCTGGCCGACTGCGTGGAGAATGTGTGTGTGGGGGGGGGCTCTCTCTTTATTTGCGCGCCGCGATGCCTGGAAGTTGTGGAGCCGTGTATTTCCGTGCTGGCAGAAAATGGCGCCCCCGGGGCTGGGCTTCTGCCCCGGGACAGGGGACGGAGACGGGGCCGGGAGGCAGAGAGTGGGACAGGGGGGCAGAGGCAGGGGCCGCCACTGCCACCAGCCCGGGCGCGGCGCGGTGCGCGGCCCGCCGCCTGCTTTTACGAATTAAAATCTCAAGGCATCTACGCCAGACCGTGTTTGCAATGTATATTTTACGCGTTACAAAAAAAGTGCATCTGCAAGCGGGGAAGGTGGCTGTTTATAAACATATATGTGATAATATTTATTTTAAAACAAACAGGGGGGGGGGGATGTGATCCCTTTTTTTTCGCGATGTAAGGGCGAGGGTGGGGGGGTGGAGAAGAAAAAAGAAGCCGGGGGTTTGGATTTATATTTAAACACAAAGGACACGGCGCACGCAGCCGTTTTCAGCTTCGGCGTTAGGGCTTCCCAAGCCCCGGGGCTGTGAAAGGCGCGTAAAGGCGGAAGGAAGGGTGGTCCCGGGGTGGTGCGCCAAGCCGCCGATCTCACCGCCCCTTCACTGGGGCATTGGGCAGCGCTCCGGCCGCCGCAGCCCGGCTCACTCACTCGCTCACTCACTCACTCCCACACTCCCAGCCGCGCCACCAATACTCCCCCCCCTCCCCTCCCTCGCTCTCGTTCTCTATCTATTCTATCCTCAAGAGGAACCTTCCCTTCCCTCCCCTCCCCTCCCCACACCGCCACCAACCCACCTTTCAAAAACAAAAACCTGCTAAATAATACCAAATAATAACAAAACGAAAGCGGCTTGCATATTTTTTCCTCCCGGCCCATTTTGGATGTTTGGGCTGCTTGCATTATTACTGTGAGTGTGAGTGTGTGTGTGTCTGTGTGCATCAGTGCCCACTTGCTCGCTGCCTGTCTTTGCGCCACCGACACACTCACTGCGAGAGGACTGCAGACTTGCGGGGCACCATTAAACGCGCACTAAAAAAAAAACCCAAACCCTTTACAGTTTTTTGTTGTTGCCTTCAATTGTGCCTTTCATCAAGTTAATCTGCTGTTTTTAATGGTCCAACATCGAGTCCTCCCTTCCTTCCTTTCCCCCCTCCTCTCCCTCCCTCTCTCTCTCTCTGTGTATTTGTTGGCAAAGTCTCTCCTGGAGACCGTTTCTCTGGGTCTCCGTCTCTCCCCCTCGCCGCCCGCGTCCCCTTTGGCTGAGAAGAGTGCGATGCAGATGGTGGCGGGGGTGAGAGAGAAGGAGAAAGGAGGAGGCGAGGGGTTGGGAAGCTGCGCCACCGGCCCGTGGCCTTACGCACCCTCGGAGCTGCTCCGTGGAGCGGCTGCCGGAGAGAGTCCGGAGACCGGCCCCTCGGCTGCCTCTGCCCCGGCCCCTTGCCCGGCCCGGCCCGGCCCCTTGCCCAGCCCGCTTCTCCCCGCCCCGGGGCCGGGCACCCGCACCCTGCGCGCCCGGGGAAGGCGGTCCACACCCCCGGCCGCTCCAAACTTTTCCACGGCGGAGCTGCGGATGAAGCAGCGCCCGGCTTTTCTCCCCCCACTCCTCCCTTCTGCCCCGCCGCCACCACCGACCCCACTTGTTTTTTTTAAAAAGAAAGCGAAACACTTCCACGGCGGCGGCGGCGGAGAAAGATTGAGCGGCGCCCGGCCCGGGTTCCCTTCTCCCGGGCCAGGTCCCGCCTCCCGCCCGGTCTGGGTTGCGCCCCGCCGGCCGCTGGAGGTGCCCCGGCCGCGGACAGCTCTGGCCCGGCCATCCCAAGACAATCTTAAACCAACGCTCCCTCCCCCCGCACACACTGTCCCCTGTCCCCCCCCCCCCCTCCCGCCTCACTCCAACATTACGTCCATACACCCCCCTCCCTCTCCCTCAGCCTCCCTCCTTCTCTCCATTCCTCCCCCATCCCTCCACCCACCTTCCCTCCTTCCCACCCCCACGTTACGGCCATTGCCGCAGTCCCTCACCTCATTCCCACTCTCCCTCCTTGTTTCCCTCTTCCCCTCAACACCCTACCCACATCACCCCAACCCTATACCCCTTCCTCACCGGTACCCCATCCTTCCTCCCCCACACCAGATGCCACCCTTCCCTCCCCTCTCCATCCCAACACCACTCCTTCCGCCCCACCCTCAAATCACTCCCTCCCTCCCCCTCCCATGGTTTCCTCAATCTCGCCCTCCACCCCTCTATCTCGGCCCCTGCCCCATACCAACCCCGGGCCTCCCTCTTGCTGTGCCCCCTACCTCCCCCCATCTCCCTCTCCCTCAAACCCACCCTCATCCCCACCTTCACCTCTCCAGGCCTCCTCGTGGCCCAACTGTGCACGATTGCCTCTCCTCTCCTCGCCTACACTTGTGCTCTACCCTGCACCTTGTCAATCAAGTCCACGATCTGAACCATTTGTCCTCTTTCCCTCACCACAGCCTTCATTAAGTGTTTCTAGCATCTTCAGTATTTTATCACAAATACCTTCCACTAATAGCTCCCCAATCTTTCCCCCCCTGAATCATTAGCAAAGTGTTTTTAAGATGTTATTGACATTGATCTCAGGTGGTATTTATCTGCTAACAGATCCTTAGCTTGAGTTTCACCTGGACCATTTGGTTTTCAGACCCTATTACAGTTTTGGCCCAAATATGGGCTTGTAAGATGACTTCTGTGGGTGCCAAAACACTAACCCTTGAGGTTAAAGTAGCATTAAAAAGTTCTTGTAAACTCTTAGGTGGACAAAAATGCTGGAGAAACTCAGCGGGTGAGGCAGCATCTATGGAGCGAAGGAAATAGGTGACGTTTCAGGTCGAGACCCTTCTTCAGTCTCAAGAAGGATCTTATAAACTCTTTGTCGCTGGGGTAAAAAAAATGTGGATTCTTGTGGGTGAAGGGCTGTCACCTCATCCCCAGGACTAGATTGCAGCAGGATCGTGGTTCAAGTCAACAGTGTCAATTATCCTCTGCACCTTGACTTGAACAATGGGATTCTTCTTTGCTGTGGATGTACAGGCCCATTGAATGAAACAATGCAACAAATAAAATATACAGTAATTTACCAGTTGTTCTATGTAAAGCAGATCATGATGGTGCAAGTACGTACTGTAGTAGTGCAAAGTCCATAGTATTTGGTGCTGAGGTAGGGTGGTGGTGTGGTCAGGATGCGGTGGGCCCCTTTCATGATATTAGCCGCCTTCTTGAGGCTTTCTTGAAGATGGGGAGGTCCAGACGCATGATGCACCGGTCAGTATCCGCAATCTTCTGCAGTCTTCTTCGTTCTTGGGCCTTCTGATTATCGGACCAGGCCGTGGTGTAACCAGTCCGTATACTCTCCACTGTTCGCCTGTAGGAGATCGGTAGAGTACTTGCTGCACTGCCGCATCTCCTCAAACCTCCAAGGATGTGAAGGCGTTGGCGCGCTTTCATTATAACTGCTTCAATATGCTAGGCCCAGGACGGATCATCAGAGACCAGTGTGCCCAGAAATTTGGAGCTTTTGACTCTCTCCACCAAATCCCCACAAATTAAGACAGGTGCATGGTTCCACAGTTTTCTCTTCCTGTATTCAGCAATCAGCTCCTTGATCCTGCTAACTTTGAGACCAGGATTGTTGTTCTGATAACACTCAACCAGATCACTGATCTGCCTTCTGTACGCCGACTCATCATAACCCATTAAGGGTCCAATGATAATGGTATCATTAGCAACTGTAAAGCTAGCGCTGGACCTGTGTCTGGTTGTGTAGTCACGGGTAAAGAGAGAGTAAAGCAGAGGTCTGCAGTCTAGGCACAGAGCCTTGAGGTGCCACTGGGCTCATGGTCAGCGAGAAGGGAGTGTTGTTCATTCATACTGATTGCTGTAAGCCAATGAGAAAGTTGAGCAGCCAGTTGTATATGATGGAGCAGAGACCCAGTACTCGGAGTTTGACGATGAGCTTTGAAGGTATGGTGGTGTTGAACTCCGAGCTGCAGTCTCTCAACAACAGGTTGATGTAGCTGTTTCTATTGTCCAAGTGAACCAGTGCAGAGCGGAGAGCCAGAGAGTTTGTGTCCACTATCCATTTGTTTAGTTTAGTTTCGAGGTACAGCCCACTGAGTCAGCGATCCCCGTGTACTAGCACTATCCTACAGACAATTTATAATTTTTACCAACGCCATATTATCCCACAAACCTGTACGTCTTTGGAGAGTGGGAGGAAACCCGAGCACCCGGGGAAAACCCACGTGGTCACGGGGAGAAAATACAAACTCCGTCCAGACGGTACCCGTAGTCAGGATCTAAGCCAGGTCTCTGGCGCTGTAAGGCAGCAACTCTATCGAACCGCCACCGTGTCACTCTTATGGTGGGAGGCAAATTGAGTTGGGTCCAGGCAATGACTGAGGCAGGAGTTGATTTGCATTGTAACCAACCTCTCTGAGCACTTCATCACCATGGACTGTCATCGGTCGGTCACCATTGAGGCAGAATACCTGGTTGTTCTTGCACTGGTGTTATGGCTGTCATTTTAGAGTAGATTGGGAACCTTGGACCATAGTGATAAGATGTCCACAAAACTCCAGCCAGTTGGTACATGTGGGTTTTAAGAACGCAGCCTGGTGCACCTCCTGTTATGGGGAGAAGGCAGGAGAATGGGGTTAGGACGGAGAGATGGATCAGCCAAGATTGAATGGCAGAGCAGACTTGATGGGCCGAATGGCCTAATTCTGCTCCTATCCTTCCAACCTCTTGACACCACCTAGGCCGAATGTTTTCCAAAGGTTCACCGTCATGAAGGATCTTGTAATGTTGAGTTTGGAGACTGAGATCATCATTTTGTCAGGGGGCGTGGGGGCTCGTTGAGATACATAGTTGTTCTCCCTTTCGAGGTGAGCACAGAAATAATTGAGTTTATCTGGGAGTGATGCATCGTTGACATAGTTTCACCTTGGAGGAAGTGATGGCGTGCAGGCCCTGCTAACGTTGCCTGGCATGCATCTGAGTCTACAGATTAGTCCGCAAGAATCTCTTTACGTTTGAGATGGCCTTCTGAAGGTTGTGCCTGGACTAGTTGTCTGACTCTGGAACACCTGACTTGAACAGGTGTCTGAGGTTATGGGGAGGCGGCAGAAGAATGGGTTAGGAGGGAGAGATAGATCAGCCATGATTGAATGGCGGAGTAGACTTGATGGGCCGAATGACCTAATTCTACTTCTATTCCTTATGGCACTGCAGATCTGGCCCTCAGTAGATTGAGGACCTCCTGTTTAATCCAAGGCTTCTGGTTAGGGAACACTCAGATGATCTTGGAAGGAATGCACTCTTCCACACTTTCCTTTAGGTAGTCAGTAAAGACTGTGGCTTCAGGTTAATTGATAAGCCCTTGAAAATTGCCCAGTCTCCGAAGTCACAAGTCACTACTTTAGATTTTAGAGGTACAGTGTAGAAATAGGCCCTTTGGCCCAGTAAGTCCATGCAAACCTGCGATCATCCCGTACACTCCTTCAATCCTACACACTAGGGCCAATTTACAATGTTACCAAAGCCAATTAACCTGCATCTAAGTAATGTGGAAGGAAACCGGAGCACCCGGGGAAAGCCCACGCAGTCACAGAATGGTACGTTGTCACATGTACCGAGGTGTAGTGAAATGCACAAATGTTTGTATATTGTTCAGTACTAGTATTGCTATACCTAACACTGTAGGCACATCCTAGATAAGCATCAATCAATCAATCAAAGACTTTATTGTCATTCAAAAATACACCAACTGATGCGAGACTGTACGAAGTTCCGTTGCATCTGGCTCACCGTGCAACATAAAATAACAAAAGGATAAGATAGATAAAAAGATAAAAATAGATAAAAGGATAAAAATAGATAATAGTGGCGGCACATTATATGGAATTCAAGAGTCAGATGGCTCGGGGGCAGAAGCTGTTGCAAAACCTGGCCGTTCTGCTCCTTATGCTGCGATACCTTTTGCCCGAGGGAAGCAGAGTGAACAGTCCGTGATGGAGATGTGTGGGGTCTTTTATAATGCTGTTGGCCTTGGACAAGCAACATTTGCTCGCAATGTCCCGGATTGAAGGAAAAGAAGTCCCGATGATTTTTTCAGCCGTCCTCACCACTCTCTGCACGGACTTCCAGTCGGAGGCTTTGCAGTCCCCAAACCAGACAGAGATGCAGCTGGTCAAAATACTCTCTATGGTGCCCCTGTAGAAAGTGGTGAGGACTGGATGGGGGAGGCGAGCTCTTCTCATCCGGCGCAGAAAGTGCAGACGCTGCTGCGCTCTCTTAACTAGTGATGCGATGTTTTGTGAGCAGCTTAGACTGTTCGTGATCTGCACCCCCAGGAACCTAGTGCTACTGACCAACGCCACATTAATGTGTAGTGGTACGTGACTGTGCCAGTTTCTCCTGAAGTCAACGATGACCTCCTTTGTTTTGTCAACATTCAGGATCAGATTGTTCGTGTTGCATCAGTCCACCAGTTGTTTCACCTCCTCCCTGTAAGCCAGTTCATTGTCGTCCCGGATAAGGCCCACCAATGATGTGTCATCTGCGTACTTCATGATGTGGTTTGTACCAAACCACTAAAGCATCTCAGATACAGTATAAGTGTATACATGACATGAGAATTAAGGGACAGAGGTTTCGGGGTAACGTGAGGGGGAACTTCTTTACTCAGAGGGTGGTGGCTGTGTGGAATCAGCTTCCAGCAGAAGTGGTGGAGGCGGGATCGATTTTAACATTTAAGAGTAAAGTGGATAGGTATATGGACGTGAAGGGAATGGAGGGGTATGGTCTGAGTGCAGGTAGATGGGACTAGGGGAAAACAAATGGTCGGCACGGACTGGAAGGGCCGAGAGGGCCTGTTTCCGTGCTGTAATTGTTATATGGTTATATGGTATAGTATTAGTACATTGGGACTGGAAACAGACCCCGTTGTTATAGGTGTCGAGTTCTTAACCTGACCATGAAGGCCCATTGTCCTGGAGGTGTTGTCCGGTCATCCTGGCCAAAAGTAGCTGTTGGTACCCTCCAGTGCACTGTGCCATTGCAGGCCACATCCAGTCCACGTACTAGACCTCTTGGAGTGGCGCCCGGTTCAATCGAGCCCCAGGCTGTTCCTTCAGTGCATTGTTTACGCAGCAGGCAGGTTCCACCCCTATATTACTTACCATATTCCTCTGTGTGCAAAATGATCTGCGGGATTGAGGCATGTACCTCTTTGCATGGTACCCATCCTTTGGACTATTAGTTTAATTTAGTTTCGAGATTACAGCGCGGAAACAGGCCCTCCGGCCCACTGAGCCCGCACCGATCAGCGATCCCCGCACATTAACACTACCCCCCACACAGTAGGGACCATTTTACATTCATACCAAGCCAATTAACCTACAAACCTGCACGTCTTTGCAGTGTGAAAGGAAACCAAAGATCTCGGCGTAATCCCACGCAGGTCATGGGGGGAAACATACAAGCACCCATAGTCAGGATCGAACCCAGGTCTCTGGTGCTGTAAGGCGGCAGCTCTACCGCAACACTACCACGCCGCCCCTGGGCCACAACATTTCAGTGAGCGATCCAACTAACCTCTGGCCTGGATACCTCCTGCAATCTTACTGTGCGTCTTTCCCCACACCCAAAAAAGCCTGGAGAACATTCAGACCTGGAGTAATAATGAGGAAGTATCACGTGCAGTTAGTAAATGACCTGCAGTGAGCATGTCCAGCAAGAGACTATCTCTTCTTGGCATTCAAGGTAGTCATCCTCCACCACCATGAACAATGTGGGGAATCATCACTCACCCGAGGCTGATTGGAAAACCTGGCTAAACATTGTGGCAAGTGGGCATTCGACCGGCCGCAGGGTTGCACAGCGGTAGAGTTTGCGGCCTTACAGCACCGGAGACCCAGTTTCGATCCTGGTTACGGGTACGTGCATGTTGTACAAAGTTTGAACGCTCTCCCCGTGACCGTGTGAGTGTGAGTTTTCTCCGATAACTTTGGTTTCTTCACACACTCCAAAGCCTTACAGGTTTGTAGGTTAATTGGTTTGGTATAAATGTGGAAATTGTCCCTTCTATGGGATAGTGTTAATATGCGTGGATCGCCGGTCAGTACAGATTCGGTGGGCCGAACGGCCTGTTTCCGCGCTGAATCTCTAAACTTGAAACTAAACTAAAGTCTTGTCTTGTCCTGTCTCTCCATTACCTTTCTCACATCTTAAACACCAAGTCCACAACGACCAGTGATGCCCGCACATTAGCCCTACTCTGCACATTAGGGACTTTTTTTTGCATTTATACCAAGCCAATTAACCTACAAACCTGTACGTCTTTGGAGTGTGGGAGGAAGCCAAAGATCTCTGGGACACCCACCTAGGTCACGGGGAGAACCTACAAACTCCGTATAGACAAGCACCCGTAGTTAGAATCGTAACCCTGATCTCTGGAGCCGTAGACAGTAACTCTACTGCTATGCCCCCATCTGGTCCTGATTGTTGTGGAAAAGGACCTCCTAGTTTTGTGAAGCAAAATATAAAATAATCATATCCAACGACTATTTGGGAATTCAAGTCTAATTGCTGCCATAACAATTCATGAAAGATTTTTGAAAAAACACATTAGTCAAATTGAGTTTATTGCCATATACACATGTGGTGAGGCACAGGTACAATAAAGGGTAGACAAAAATGTGGGAGAAACTCAGCGGGTGAGGCAGCATCTATGGAGCGAAGGAAATAGGTAACTTTTTGGGCTGAGACCCTCCTTCAGACTGTAGAACAGAAACGTCACCCGTTCTTTTGCTCCACAGATGCTGCCTCACCCGCCGAGTTTCTCCAGCATTTTTTATCTACCTTCGATTTTTCCAACATCTGCAATTGTTGCTTATACAGGTACAATAAAAGCATCTTGCCTGCAGCAGCATCATGGGCATAGTCTCAGACAATATACAAAAAGGTACAGGACTGTGAAATGAAAAAAAGAAACATTACAAAAAACAAGATATTTGTGCAAAATGGAAAACAAGTCCATGAAGTTCATAAGTTCACCAGTTACAGGAGCAGGATTAGGCCATTCAGCCCATCATTGGTTCATTCCAATCATGGCTGGTCTATCTTTCCCTCTCAACCCCATTCTCCTGCCTTCTCCCCATAACCCCTGACACCCTTACCAATCAAGAACCTAAGAATCTCCAGCCTGGTCTCCAAAGCCTCCAATGGCAATGAATTCCACAGATTCACCGCCCTCTAACTAAAGAAATTAATGTGGTTTGTAGTGTTCCATTGTTGATGTAAGGTGAGGTTTGTGCAGGTTGGTTCAAGGATCTGATCGTTGTCGGAAAGTATCTGTTCCTGAAACTGTTGGAGTGTGACTTCAGGCATCTGTATCTCCTGTCTGACGGAAGGAGTGGGAAGAGGGAATGGCCCAGATGGTGGGGACATGTCACCTTGAGGTGGCACCTCATGTAGGTGCTTTTGCTGGTGGGGCGGGCTGAGTCCACCATTCTCTGCAACCTCATGCGTTGGACTTGTTTTATCTGACCATGATGCAATCACTCGGGATATTTTCTGCTGTGCCTCTCCACAAGTTTGTTAGACATTTGGGGACATGCCAAAATTAAAAATTCTAGGAATATAGAGGCACTCCCACCCGTCTTTTTCATGATTACATCTATATGCTAGGCCCACGACAGGTTATTCATGATGTTATTGCAAAGGAATTTGAAACTGCTAATTCTCTCCATCATTGATCCAACAGAATAAATGGACTATGGACACAAAATGCTGGAGTAACTCAGTGGGTCAGGCAGCTTCTTTAGTTTAGAAGCAGAAGCAGGCCCTTCAGCCCACCCAGTCTGTACTGACCAGTGAATACTGCATTATCCCCACTATCTTACACACTAGGGAAATTTTACTGAAGCCGATTAACCTACAAACCTGTATGTCTTTGGAGTGTGGGAGCAAGCCAGAGCACCCGGAGAAAACCCATGCGGTCGCAGGGAGAACGTACAAACTCCGCAGTCGGGATCGAACCTAGACCTCTGGCAATGTGAGGCAGCAACTCTACTGCCTCTACTGCCGCCCTGAGGTGTATCTGTTCATGGTGTCAGTGAGGAGGAGATGTTACCGATTTTCACTGATGGAGCTCTGCTGATGAGGATGTCAAGGATCCAGTTGCAAAGAAAGGTACAGAGGCCCAGATCTTAGTGTAACTCAGCAGGTCAGGCAGCATCTCTGGAGAACATGGATAGATGACATTTCCAGCCAGGACCCTACCCACGTTCTCCAGAGGTGCTGCCTGACCCGCTGGCTTCCTCCAGCACTTTGTGTGTCTGTCTCACCTGGAAGGGTTGTCGAGGGCCCTCGATGGAAGTGAGAGGTGAGGTGTTGACCCAGTTGAGTTTGGAGATGATGATAATGTTTAATGCCGAGTTGTATCCGATGAGCAGCAGCGTGGCATTATGTGTTCCTGTTATCCAGATGATCCTGTGGGGAGGCATTGAGATAGCATCCATTCTTGACCTGTCGGGGTAGGAGGCCATTTGAAGTGGATCCTGTTTCAATAATGGCCTGGCCATAAACCACGAAGCACTTCATTACAATGGAAGTAAGTGCTACCGGACGATGGTCATTGAAGCAGGTCACCATGCTCTTTGTGTACAATAGAGGCCTTACCTTTGTACCCCTCCGCCCCACCTCAACAAGCTCTGCATTTGCCATGACGTAGAGCTTTTCTTCCTCCGCCTCTGCCTCCGTGCCCTCTTCTACGGGAATGAGTCCTCATCGCCCAGTGATGACCCCTTCTCTCACCTTTAACACCCCTCCTCTTGGACTCTTGTACAATGCATGCCCTTTGAAGCAGACCGCAAAAGTGAGAGGTTGAGAATGTCCTTGTATAATCCAGCCAGTTGGTCAGCATGAGGTAGATACAAAATGCTAGAGTAACTCAGCGGATCGGGCAGCATCTCTGGAGAAAAGGAATTGGTGACGTTTCGGCTCGGAACCCTTCTTCTGACTCTGTCGGACTGAAGGGTTCCAACCAGAAACGTCACCTGTCACTTTCCTCCGGAGTTACTGGCTGACCCGCTGAGATACTGCAGCATCATGTGTCTATCTCCGGTATAAACCAGCATCCGCAGTTCCCTCCTGCATGGTTGGTCAGCGCAGGTCTCTGGTACACCGTATGGGCCGAGAGCTCTGTGTGCCTTCACCCTCTTCAAGTACGCTCTGCCGGTGTGTCATTGCTCCCCCTCGCAAGGTCAACATGAAGGTAGACACAAAATGCTGGAGTAACTCAGTGGGACAGGCAGCATCTCTGGAGAGAAGGAATGGGCATCGTATCGGGTCGAGACTAACTTCGATTTAAACCAGCATCTGCAGTTCTTTCCTGCACCTAAAAGGCGCTGAGCTCACCTGGAAGCGATTCTCCCCAGTTGTGCCTTGTTGGAGGTGATACTGTGCAAGCTCTACAACAGCAGTCGAGCATCCACCCGTGGATGTGACTCCAGCTCAGTCCAGAGTTATCTCTCTGTGCTCACTGTGTGGCCTTCATGTGGTTGTACCTGGACTTCATGTAAGATTGTTAGCGGCTTGGACACGCTGGAGGCAGGAAACATATTCCCGATGTTGGGGGAGTCCAGAACCAGGGGCCACAGTTTAAGAATAAGGAGTAAGCCATTTAGAACGGAGATGAGGAAACACTTTTTCTCACAGAGAGTCTGTGGAATTCTCTGCCTCAGAGGGCGGTGGAGGCAGGTTCTCTGGATGCTTTCAAGAGAGAGCTAGATGGGGCTCTTAAAAATAGCGGAGTCAGGAGAAATGGGGAGAAGGCAGGAACGGGGTACTGATTGGGGATGATCAGCCATGATCACGTTGAATGGCGGTGCTGGCTCAAAGGGCCGAACGGCCTACTCCTGCACCGATTGTTTATTGTCTCTGGATTGCCAATCCTGAACGCTCAACGGGATGCCCGTCCCCTGGTTCTCCCATCGCTTCTGCTTGGGGAAGACGTGGAATGTTTTTTAGTGGGTTCGCTCTCATCAACCCACCTCTTTATTAAGTTGCCGATGACTGTGCACATGAATACAGGTCCGCTGTTGCGTCTTTGAACGTGCTCCTGTATGTCTGGGCCCACTGATTCAAAGCAGTCCTGTAACTGCTCCTCTGCCTGACCAGCATCTCATGGTTCTCTTCACCATTGCACGCTCTTCAGTCCCTGCCCATAGGCAGGAAGAAGAAGCACAGGCAGGCGGTAAGATTTACCAAAACACACCAAATAGTGAAAGGCCTGGATAGAGTGGATGCGGAGTGGATGTTTCCACTAGTGAGAGAGTCTAGGGCCAAAGGTCGTAGCCTGAGAATTAAAGGAGGTTTCTTTCGGAAGGAAATGAGGCAGAAACTTCCCCAAGGGGAAGTCTTTTAGGACCGAGATGAGAAAATCATTTTTTCACACAGAGAGTGGTGAATCTGTGGAATTCTCTGCCACAGAAGGTAGTTGAGGCCAGTTCGTTGGCCATATTTAAGAGGGAGTTGGATGTGGCCCTTGTGGCTGAAGGGATCAGGGGGTATGGAGAGAAGGCAGATACAGGATACTGAGTTGGATGATCAGCCATGATCATATTGAATGGCAGTGCAGGCTCGAAGGGCCAAATGGCCTGCTCCTGCACCTAATTTCTATGTTTCTAGAATTTCTTTAGTCAGAGGGGGTTGAATCTGGAATTCCTAACCACAGACGGCTGTGGAGGCCAGGTTATTGGATATTTTTAAGGCAGAGATAGATAGATTTTTGGTTAGAACGGTTGTCAGGGTTTATGGGGAGAAGGCAGGAGAATGGAGTTTAGAGGGAAAGGTATGATTGAATGGCGGAGTAGACTTGATTGACCCAATGGCCTAATTCTGCTCCTATTACATGAACTTATTTTCCAAGGTTCTGGTGAGGGATGGAGCGATAGATGCCTATGATTCTGGTATAGAACTGGTCGAATGCATTGGGGCAATCACCCTGTACACTAACGGTATCATGCACACTGGGGACAAGTTACAATTTTACCAAAGCTAATTCATCTACAAACCTTGTACGTCTGGAGTGGGGGAGGAAACCAGAGCACCTGGAGAGAACCCGCACAGTCGGAGGGAGAACGTACAAACTCCGTACAGACTGCACCCGTGGTCAGGATCGAACCAGGGTCTCTGGCGCTCTAAGGCAGCGACTCTACCGCTGCACCACTGTGTCAGGGCCCATGTCTTAGCTGCATCCACTGTCTCTATCTGTATCTGGATAGCACGTGGAGGAAGGAGTGACACAGTGGCGCTCCGATAGAGTTGCTGCCTCACAGCGCCAGAGGCCCAGGTTCGATCCTGACTACGGCTGCTGTCAGTATGGAGTTTGTGCCTTCTCCCAGTGACCGCGTGGGTTTTCTCCCGATGCTACCACACTCCAATGACGTACAGGTTTGTAGGTTAATTAGCTTCTGTAAATTGGAAATTGTCCCTCGTGTGTAGGATAGAACTAGTGTATGGATGATCGCTGGTCAACGTGGACTCGTTGGGCCAAAGGGCCTGTTTCCATGCTGTATCTCTAAAGTCAAAAGTCTAAAGAAAGACCTGTTGGGTGCTATTGATGTTTCAATAGGGGCATTTATGTGGCAGGTCACTGCTAACCCAAGGATATTGATGGTTAATTTATCGTAATGTTATGGTAATATCATTAAATGTCATGGGTGAATGGAGAAACTCTCTCTTGTTTAAGAAATATACGTTACTTGCCAATTTTCAGCTAATGGTATCTGGGTCTTACCGACAGGGAGTGTTCATCGATTGAGAATGGAATTGTGACATGATGAAAAAAGGCCATTGATGAGGATCTCTGGCAACAATGTCATAGAGCTGGAGTGATTTGATCTCCTAAAACCATAACGTCTCCCTTTGGCCAAGGTTGACTCCCGTCGTTGGGTGATTCTCTCCTTGATGCTCAGTCATTTTCATTTTCACTGGCATTCCTTGATGCCACACCTGGTCAAATATTGCCTTGACGGCATCTCACCCTCAACTCAGCTTTGGAATCAAGCTTTTTGGTCCATGTTGCGACACAGGTTGTGTTGTAGTCTGGAGCCAAGCCTTGGCATCATACGCCACGGAAACAGGCCCTGCAGCCAACTCGTCCATACAGACCAAGATACCCTCATCTAAGTTAGTCCCGTTTGCTCACGTTTGGACCGTATTGCTCTTAATCTTTCCTGTCCATGTATCTGTCCAAGTGTCCAAAGGCCGCTGGTATCTGCCTCACCACCTCCTCTGGCAGCTCGTTCCATATATACAACACCCTCTGTGTGGAAAAAGCGCCTATTAAATCTTGCCCCCTCTCAGCTTAAAGCTACGTCCTCCGGTTCTTGTTATCCCTACCCTGGGTGAAATACCCAGTGCATTTACCCTAACTACTCCCCTCATGATTCTGTACACAGTGTCTTGCTGAAATCCAAATTCGGCATCAAAAAGCAGGTTTATTAGCGAGTAAGAGTTGGGTGCTGTTATTGACAACTTCCATTATACTGTTGACTGTTTAATTTGTTTGCTTTTTGTGTATTGCACATGCCAGGGTAATTGTCCACATTGTTGGGTAGGCACCAGTGTTGTAACTACATTGGATCAGCTTACAGGCGTGGACAGTTCTGGAATGTAAATCCTAAATGCTACAGGCAGGAAGTTATCAATGTGCACTATCATATTAATGCTGCAGTTCTTTTAGATTCTGTAGGTGGTGCTTTAATTTCATTGAAACACTTAAGTGTATATTATTCCTTTAGATGGTGCTGTGATACAGTTGCTGATTGTAAAGGAGTTGTGCTATGTCACACATGGCTGTGGTTTTATCTTAGAAAAGTATTGCCTTATACATGTGCATTTGGATATTGAGTTCCCACAAATTAGTCACTGACTTGTGAGAATTGTTCATTCAACTAAAGCAGTCCAAAATTAAACCTGAATCAGTGTCACAAAATCTCAGAATTATGTATTTCATAATAGCACGATTAAATTTAGTCTTTTGGTGTTTGTATCCTTTAATGCTTTCATTAAAGTTTTTTAATTGAAGGTTTCAACATTTCCCAAAGGCCCAGGCATGAACCTGATATTTCCCCCCCAAGAGATTTGAGAACTAAATCTAGATTGTGCACACGTGATGTGTGTCTGGCTTTAACGTACATCCTAGAACTGTACCCATGGAATATTCGATCTGTTACTCCAGCAATCTTTGCCTGAGAGTTTGTCATTAAATACTTGTTGAAGGTAAATGAATCATTTTAAAGTTTGAGACACAATAAAGAACAAGTTGATTGTGTCTGTGGATATATTAACATCTTTGCTTGGGCAAAGAACATTACACATTTGTAATTAAAACAATATTTTTTGCTATGATCTGTGTACCAGAGGATATTAAGCTGATTTGTTTGTTTTGTTTTTATGGGTGTGTTCATATGTATGTGTGTGTGTATCTATTTATAAAACCCCTGCATTCCCTCTCTCTATCCTTCCTCCACCCAAGTCACACCAGCCTTTCATTCTCAACTAGTCACAGCTGACAATGACCTGTTTCCTTTATCGTTGTGACTTTTTTGCATGTCTTTCATTCAATTGCTCTATATCTCTCCACATCATTGTCTATATCTCTTGTTCCCCATTCCCGTGACTTTCTGTCTGAAGAAGGGTCTCGACCCGCAACGTCATCCACTCCTTCTCTCCAGAGATACTGCCTGACCCGCTGAGTTACTCCAGACTTATGTGTCTATCTTCGGTTTAAACCAGTATCTGTAGCTCTCTCTCTCACACACACACACACACACACACACACACACACACACACACACACACACACACACACACACACACACACACACACACACACACACACACACACCTCAACAGTGTTTTATTGTCACATGTGGAAATGCACAGTGAATTTTATTTTCTTACAAACAGTTCAGTAAAGTATTGCCAAACCAGTTTAGTTCAGTTTAGTTTGTTGTCACGTGTACCGAGGTACAGGGAAAAGCTTTAGCTGCGTGCTAACCAGTCAGCAGAACGACGGTACAAAATTATAATCAAGCCATTTACAGTGTATGGATACATGATAAGGGAATAACGTTTAGTATAAGGTAAGTCCAATCAAAGATAATCCAAGGGTCACCAATGAGGTAGATAGTAGTCCATGACTGCTCAATCTTTAATACCTAAGCACAATCCCTGACTACCAAAGTGTAGAGAAATAGTGCATTGAGACCACATGCAGGAGGTTCCAGGTTTTGGCGCCCTCTGCAAGTCCAGTCCACTGGGTCTTGTGGAGCAGTGCCCGACCCAGGCGAGCCCCAGGCTGCTGGGTGGCCTCCAGCTTCACCTTCGTTGGACGTCTGGATCTGTGTCCTAATTGGGGCATCACGGTGGTGAAGCAGTGGAGTCGCTGCCTCACAGCGCCAGGGACCCGGGTTCCATCCTGACTACGTTTGCTGTATTTATGGAGTTTGTACGTTCTTCCTGCGAAAGCGTGGGTTTTCTCTGGGTGCTCTCGTTTCCTCCCACATTCCAAAGACGTACAGGTGTGTAGGTTAATTGGCTTTGGTAAAATTGTAAATTGTCGCTAGTTAGTAGGATGGTGTTAATGTGGGGGGATCGCTGGTCGGCGTGGACTCGATGGGCCGAAGGGCCTGTTTCTAAGGTGCATCTCTAAAGTTTAAAGTCTAATGTCCGACTGGCTGAGTAGGCTATCGCGATAAAAATGACTCAAACTGCAGACCAGGATGGAATAACACACCTTCAAAGAAGTGTGTTTAGTAGCATGACATTAGTATGGGAATTATTAAGTTGAAATTGGTTTTGGGGGGAAAAAAAACTTTTTTTCATCAATACACTTGATCTCCCGTGATTGTAGAGGAGGTCAGGCCACAGCACAGCTGTGAAAGAGGACTGCATTACCCTCTACAACTTCAGGTTTTCCATGTTAAATGTGCGTGTGTGGATGTCCCAAAGCTCTCTTAGTTTCTTGGAAGAATGATAGGAAATAGCGATTATTTCACTTGTAAGTCTGGCCATTTCAATTATGCTTTTTCAACGCAATAAATAAATGAAACATACTCGGATTACGATAGAGTTAAATATAAACAACATAATTCTACATCAGAAAACGCTGCTTTGGACTAATGGGCTGCAGGTGATGCTGCTTGTTGTGTGTTAATATGTTTTATTGATAATTGCTTCATATGCATTGAGGCGAATGGTAAATAAATCTGAGTGGTAGAGCCATTACATTAGCACCTTATCCAAACGTCATCTATTCCTTCTCTCCAGAGGTGCTGTTTGACCCGCTGAGTTACTCCAGCATTTTGTGTCTATCTTCGGTGTAAACCAACATCTGCAGTTCCTTCGTACGCGCCTTATCCAGGATTCGATGAGGGAGATTCTTGAGACCTAGTTTAAGTTTAGTTTTGTTTTGAGATACAGCCCTTCAGCCCACGGAGTCCTTGCCAACCAGCAATCCCCGCACACTCACACTATCCTACACGCTTGGGACAATTTACAATGAAACCAAGCCAATTAACCTACAAACCTGCACTTCTTTGGAGTGTGGGAGGAGACCAGCGACCCCAGATAAAAGTGACGTGGTCACAGGGAGAACCGTACAAACTCCGTAGAGACAGCACCCACAGTCAGGATGGAACCAGGGTCTCTGTAAGGCAGCAACTCTACTGCTGCGCCACCATGCTGTCCAATTGTGGATTTTTCTAACCAAGATACAGTTAGAGATGAAACAGTCAAAATGCTTCAATATGCAAAAAATAATTCAAATTGTTTTTGCTCTTTAAGAAAATGAATTGCTATATATATATATATATATATATTATATATATAAAGGTTGCAGAAATTTTAAATCGCTTCCAGTTGCTGCATTATTTACATAAATACATTTACGGCAGACTGGTTCTTTTTATGTCATTTAGGATATGTGGAAATGTAGCTGAGTCGAAAAGATCAGGATAAAATGATGAAAAATGTAGAAGAAGATATGCATCTTGTTATTAAAAGAGTTTCAATAGTTTCATTCTCATCCTTGCTACAAGTATGAAATTTGAAGGCACAGAATTTTATGCCACTTGTGAGCCCCTGGCCTACACATGTCATCTGTCTTTACACTTTAGAGATACAGTGGGGATACAGGCCCTGTGACTAACGCTCACACTGTACACAAGCACTATCCTACGCAATAGGGAAAATTTACAATATTACTGAAACTAATTAATCTACAAACCTGTAAGTCTTTGGAGTGTGGGAGGAAACTGGAGCAGCTGGGGAGAACCCACGTTGGCATAGGGAGATTGACCAAAAACTGCATACAGACAGCACCACTCTACCACCGCGCCACTCTGCTGCCCCATAGCTGGCCTAATTTGAACTGATCGTGTGGCAGCAACTTCTTACATAACATTAGCTCCAACCTTGTTAATGAGGTCCTCTTTCTGTGGCTTGTTAGTTTAGTTTGTTGTCACATGTATCGAGGTGCAGTGAAAAGCATTTGTTGCATGCTAACCAGTCAGCCGTTAGACAATACATGATTATAATCGAGCCATCCACAGTGTACAGTTATATGATAAAGGGAATAACGTGAATAATGTTTAGTGCAAGATAATGTCCAGTAAAGTTTCCAAAAGTAGTCCGAAGGTCTCAAATGAGCTAGATAGTAACGCAGGACTACTTTCGAATTGTTGGTAAGATGGTTAAGTTGCTTGATAACTGGGCCTAATTAGCAGATACAGCATGGAAGCAGCCATTTGGCCCACCAAGTCCGAACTGACCCTGTTCACACTTGCTTTATATTACTCTACTTTCTCACCCATTCCCCACAACGGAGGGGAAACCTACAGAGGTCAACTCACCTACAAACCTGCAACCTGTGGGATGTGGAAGGAAACCGGAGCACCTGGAGGAAACCCAAGTGATCATAGGGAGAACGTACAAACTCCACCCAGACAGACAGACACCTGAGGTCAGGATCAAATCTGACACTGCCAATTTAAAACGTTTTTAACTTAATATAAAACAGAGCAGAAGAGAATGGAAACAGGCTCTGTTGCTGCGAGACCCGGAGTGTAAGTCTAGCAATGGGTGAGAGCTGGCATTGCAGTTACAAAGGCCTGCGATAAGGAGACAAGAAACAACTAACCCATTGAGTCAAAAGGAAAAGGAACAACCTGCGGAATGAATTTGTCAGGTCCGGCAGCATCTGTGGAGGGAATTAGATGGACAACATTTTGGGTCGAGATAATAAGGTCAAAAGGAAAAGGAATAGAATTAGGCAGTTTGGCCCATCAACCACTCCTAACCCCAATTTTCCTGCCTTCTCCCCATAAACCCCGACCCCATAACAGAGGAAAGGGTCGCGATCTGAAACATTGACTGTCCATTTTCCGCCGCAGTTGCTGCTTGATCTGCTGAGTTCCTCCAGCAGATTGTCTTTTGCTCAAGATTTCAGAATCTGCAGTCACTTGTGAGACCATACCTTCAGTCCTAACTGGTCATCAAATTTTGTGAATGTTTCCGGCATTAGGAAGCATTCAAAAATGTACAAATTATTTAAACACTTCAATTTAAAAAAAGTTAATAAAAAACATTACTGCACAGGAACGGGCTTGTTGACCTACAATGACTGCCGAACATGATGCCAAGATAAATAACCTCCATTCCCTGCATTCCCTGCAGAATCATATGCTTATTTAAAAGCCTCTTAAATGCCACCGTTGTATCTGCCTCCACTGCCACCTCTGCCAGCGTCTTCTGGACACCCACCACTCCGTGTAAAAAGTGGCACAGTGGCGCGGCGATAGAATCGCTACCATACAACGCCGGAGACCCGGGTTCAATCCTGACTACGGGTGCTGTCTGTACGGAGTTTGTACGTTCTCCCTGTGACCACATGGGTTTTCTCCAGGTGCTCCGGTTTCCTCCCACACTCCAAGGACATGCAGGTTATTTTCTATAAGCTGTCCTTTAGTGTACAGACTGCAAAACTGGGATGACGTAGAACCGGTGTGCGGGTGATCAGCGCGGACTCGCTCGGCTGAAGGGCCTGTTTCCAGGCTGTATCTCTAAATCGAAAACTAAACTTAAAAACCAAAAAATAACGCGCCCTGCACTTTTTTAAACTTTGCCTCTCACATCTTAAAGCAATGCCCTGTTTGGGAAAAAAAACCAGAATACATAATAATAAGAATATTTAACAAAATAATTCAAATTTATCTAGTACTTAGTCCCTCATTCTGTTCTTCAAGTCAAGTCAAGTCAAGTCAAGTTTATTCGTCACATACACATACGGGATGTGCAGTGAATTGAAAAGTGGCCGTGCTCGCGGACTTTGTGTAAAAAACAAACAAACAACCAACAAACTACAAACAGAATCACATGTTCTTTTTCATATTAAATATTGTGGGCGGTATTGTGGTACAGTAAGTTAGTAGTTAGTCCCTGGTGAGATAGGAGTTTACAGTCCGAATGGCCTCTGGGAAGAAACTCCTTCTCATCCTCTCTGTTCTCACAGCATGGCAACGGAGGCGTTTGCCTGACCGTAGCAGCTGGAACAGTCCGTTGCAGGGGTGGAAGGGGTCTCCCATGATCTTATTGGCTCTGGAGTTGCACCTTCTGATGTATAGTTCCTGCAGGGGGGCGAGTGTAGTTCCCATAGTGCGTTCGGCCGAACGCACTACTCTCTGCAGAGCCTTCTTGTCCTGGGCAGAGCAATTACCAAACCAGATTGTAATGTTTCCGGACAAGATGCTTTCCACAGCCGCAGAGTAGAAGCACTGGAGGATCCTCGGAGACACTCTGAATTTCCTCAATTGCCTGAGGTGGTAAAGGCGCTGCCTTGCCTTACTCACCAGTGTGGCAGCGTGCGATGCCCATGTCATATCCTCAGAGATGTGGACCGCCAGGTATTTAAAACAGCTCACCCTATCCACAGTATCCCCATTTATCCTCAATGGTGTGTACGTCCTCGGATGATGTGCCCTCCTAAAGTCCACGATCAGCTCCTTCGTTTTTTTGATGTTCAAGAGGAGGCTGTTGTCCTGACTCCAGAGTGCCAGATCAGCCACCTCCTCCCGGTAGGCCTTCTCATCGTTGTCAGAGATCAGGCCCACCACCACGGTGTCATCTGCAAACTTGATTATCGAGTTGGAGCTGAACCTAGCCACACAGTCATCTATGTACAGGGAGTACAATAGGGGGCTGAGGACACAACCCTGGGGGGATCCTGTGCTCAGAGTGAGGGACTTTGATGTATTCCTCTCCCATCTAGACTACCTGGGGCCTGGCGGTGAGAAAGTCCAGGACCCAGGCACACAGGGGGGTGTTGAGCCCTAAATCCAGTAGCTTCGCGGCCAGTCTGGTGGGGACTATCGTGTTGAAGGCTGAACTGAAGTCTACGAACAGCATCCTCACGTAGCCCCCCTTCTGGCTGTCAAGATGGGAGAGGGCGGTGTGCAAAACCTGGGAGACAGCATCGTCTGTGGATCTGTTCGGACGGTATGCAAATTGTAACGGGTCCATGTTGCGAGGGAGTCCATGCTTGTTAATTGCAATCAATGAAGATGCCTTTCTAGGTCCAACCTGGTAAAAAAAATCTGCCAGTGGATTTCATGACTTCGGTGCTGAGGAATTGAAGGAATCTTGCATTCTCTTACTAAACTGAGTTGGAATGACAACATTTGGATGGTCAGGAATCGTGACATCAGGCACATGTTGTCAGGCAACGGAACCATCCGACCAACTAGAGAGCAGTCCTGAGCTGCTATGCACCTCATTGGAGACCCTCGGACTAGCTTTGATCAGACTTGACTGGCTTCATCTTGCACTAAACATTATTCCCATAATCAAGTATCTGTACACTGTGGGTGGCTCGATTGTAATCGTTGTTTCTCTGCTGACTGGTTAGCACGCAACAAAAGCTTTTCACTGTACCTCGGTACACCTGACAATAAACTAAACGCAAATGTGCAGTAATGCAAAACTTGCCGATGTTTGTAAAGAGGCTGGAAGTGGCGGAGAAGAGTGAAGTAGGAACCTCCTCGAGGAAGTCCCGACTCGTGTTCCATTTGTACCAGCACGATAGGCGGCCTTTTGCAAGTCAAAGAGGCAAGGGAACGACATGCAGAGTAAATGATTCACTACCTTCCCGGTCCACCGACAATGGATTCAAAACATTTGAACATAAAATATCTTACCGCAAATCCTGGCATCATCTTCCTAAATCTTCTTTGCATTCTTTCCAGCTGCTATTTGGAGTTTTCGAATATAGTGGAAAGAAGTAAAGGCAAAATCTATAATCTGCGGTTTTCAGGTTTTTCATTGAGAGGGAACAATATAAATTTGGAGTTTAAGGCTTAAACCTTAAAGGGAAATGAGTGGCTGAATAGTGCTGATGGGAATAACAAGGAGCTGGCATTTTCTTGACAGGACAAAGTGTACCTCCGATGATCAAAGCCAATATCAGAAAATATAAAATATGAGAACATTCATAAGGTTTCAATATTCATAAAGTTATTAATTCAGTTTGTGGAGCTGGGAAAGTGAAAGAACATTTTAAACACATACTTGAAATAAAGCCTCCTGATTATATTTGCATTTATTAAATCATTTTAAAACAAAATCAACGGAAATGGAAAATGAGCTCTTTAAGGTTTTTTGCGACTTTATTTTATCACATGCAATGACATTTTCGAAGCTTAGGGTGTTGATCTTCAAACATGCACGCTGAATGTATGAACCTTACTATGTGAACATAATTTTATATAAAGAATGAAGCAAAGTGCTAGAGTAACTCAGCGGATCAAGCAGCATCTTTGGAGAACATGAATAGGTGATGTTTCAGGATGCGACCCTTCTTCAGACTGATTCAGAAGGAGGGTCCCAACCCAAAATGTCACGTATCCATGTTCTCCAGAGTGGCTGCCTGACCCGTTGAGTTACTCCAGCACTTTGTGTCTCTTATTAAAAAAAAACAGCCTCTGCAGTTCCTGTGTTGGAAAAAAACTGCAGATGCTGGTTTAAATCGAAGATGGACACAAAATGCTGGAGTAACTCAGCGGGACAGGCAGCATCTCTGGAGAGAATGAATGGGTGATGTTTCGGGTCGAGACCCTTCTTCAGACTGATGTCAGGGGAGTGGGCGGGACAGAGATAGAATGTAGTCGGAGACAGTAAGACTATAGGGAGAACTGGGAATGGGAGGGGATGGAGAGCGAGGGAAAGCAAGGGCTATTTGAAGTTGGAGAACTCAATGTTCATGCCGCTGGGGTGTAAACTACCCAAGCAAAATATGAGGTGCTCTTCCTCCAATTTGCGCCGGGCCTCATTCTGACAATGGAGGAGGCCAAGGACAGAAAGGTCGGAATGGGAGGGGGAGTTAAAGTGCTGAGCAACCGGGAGATCGGGTAGGTTAAGGTGGACTGAGCGGAACGATTGCCGAACCTGGGCCTGGTTTAGCCGATGTACAGATGACAGCGAGACCAAGTGCAGGCTCGGCAATCATTATTGGTTTATAACCAGAGGTGGCATCAGAAACCTACCAGTATTCTTAGAGTAAGCCTCACTGACAGACCTGATACCTCCAGCTAACCCTAATAATATCAACTTCATGACACTATGCTGGAGAGGATGCAAGAGAACCAATAAGATTTTTTTTTTGTCGCCTGCGTAGCCATGAACATGACTCTCATTGGTCTAGATGTTTTGGCCAGTTAATCTTGCTGAGCATCTCATTGAGTAACAGAGTTGTACAGCACAGAAAGGGGCCCTTCAGCCCATCTTGTCCATGCCAATCGTTTTTCCTGTCAACATTAATCTCGTTTGGCCACATGTTAATTATTAACTTTGGTTATCTCTTCATCATGTTTTAATGCGTCACTCTTCTGCAAGGCTTCCCTGCATCCAGGGTCTTGGATGTTCTAGCTTGGACAGATTGAAAGAATTCTTGCCCATTGATTTAAACGTTGAGTCATTTAGTTCCCAATTATCCCATATCAAAGCTGCGTACATTCATTTTCATATAGGGTGCTATATGGGAGGTCATAGATTAAAGGAGGGCAAGAGGAAGATCAAAGCTTAGGTATAAGTATACGATTAAAATAGATGGTGACAAATGTTAACATTGTCGCTGACAACTGGGAAGTGGGCTGCAGACGACCTGGGGAGGTGGAGAAAGAACCTCCAGGCGGCTGTGAAGCACCACAAGAACATGTGGTTCATGGCCCTGGAGACCAGGTGCAAAAGCAACAAAATGGTCAAAGGCAGAAGGAGGTCAGGACCCCACTCGAGTTGGAGAGGGGACGGTGCCGTTACCTGATAACAGCTGGGAGGAAACTGCCCCTGAATCTGGAGGTGTGTGTTCTCACACTCCTATAAGTCTTGCCAGATGGGAGAAGAGGGAGTGACTGGGATGAGACTCGTCCTTGATTTTGCGGGGGGCCTCGCCGTGGCGACGCGAGGTGTAAATGCAGTCAATGGAGCGGTGGTTGGTTGGTGTGCAGGACGGAACTGCAGATGCTGGTTTAAACCGAAGATAGGCACAAAATGGTGGAGTAACTCAGCGGGACTGGCAGCATCTCTGGAGAGAAGGAATGGGTGACGTTTCGGAACGAGACCTGAAGAAGGGTCGGCTTGGGTGATGGTCAGGGCTGCGTCCACAATCCTCTGCAATTCCTTGTTATTTTATTTGTTTTGGTTTCTTCTCTTTACCTCTGGAATCATCACAGTGATGGCTGTTTTATTCAGACCTAAGGCCCGGGTAATCTTTCTAAGAGCCTGCACTGGTAACTGAGCAATGTATTTTAAATGTAGTCTGATCATTGTTCTGTTCAACTGCGGCAATATTCCTTTGCTTCCATCCACCTATTCACGTGGAATTCAACATCATTCCACCTGTGAGTTTGTGTCTAATCATCGTTATCCTCTCGATCCTTAATTGCCTTTGTTCATCTGCCTCCCCAGTGCTTTATTATTTGGGTTTACCCCACCTGCGATCTACTAACTCTCTCTAAGTTACAGATGAATTTCAGAAAGGCGAATGAGACTTGGCTATTGGTTTAAGAAACAGAGGCACAACGGAAAAAAATTGGATTGGATTGGCAAATAATTATATTATCAAACCATTTTACCCAGTGGAGTTGAGTTGTTGCCTTGTAGCACCAGAGACCCGGGTTCAGTCCTGACTATGGGTGCCATCCATACGCAGTTTGTACATTCTCCCCGTGACTGTGTGGGTTTTCTCCGGGTGCTCCTGTTTCCCCCCACACTCCAGAGACGTGCAGGTTTGTAGGTTAAATGGTCTTGGTAAAATGGTACATTGTCCCCAGTGTGCAGGGTAGTGCTAATGTGCAGACACTGCTGGTCAGTGTGGGACTAGGTGGGCCAAAGGGCCTGTTTCTGTGCTCTATCTCTAAACTAATTTCCATCCTCTTGCCGAATTGATCCGAATAACTTTTCAATTTTGCTCGTCGTAAAATACTGAATGCTTCCCAGTAGGTGGAGTTATTCCTTTCCCTTGTCGCAGTCAGATCACTAGCAGGTGCTTAAAATCTTGGCCACTTCTTGCCACTGCCTTTCTATCTGAACATTTCTCCACAGTGGTGCTTTCAGCTCCTATTTTCCAGCTCCTTCCCTATCAATGGCATGGATTGCTTCCAGGGGTAGGCAGGGCAGTTACCCTGGACACTTGGAAGCCTTGCAGAGGAGTGGCGCAATTAAAACATAATGAAGAGGTGACCAAATGAGATTAAGGTGCAGATGGCAGTTACAGCTGGCAACGTGCAGACGCTGTAATTCTGAAATAAAGAAGAAATAACTGGGAAGGCACCGCAACATCTGTGGAGAGGGTAACGGGTCGCTGACCTTCTCAATAAAAGATCATCAACGTTAATTTTGTTTAGTTTAGAGATCCAGAGCGGAAACAGGCCCTTTGGCCCACCGAATCTCCACTGACCAGCGATCCACGCACATTCACACGATCCTACACGCACTCGGGACAATTTCCACATACTCCAAGCCAATTAACCTACATACCTGTACGCCTTTGGCGCGTGGGAGGAAATCGAAGATCTCGGATAAAACCCACGCGGTCACGGGGAGAACGTACAAACTCCGTATTGACAGCACCTGTAGTCAGGATTGAATCCGTGACTCTGGTGCTGCACGCTCGGTAAGGCAGCAACTCTACCGCTGCGCCACCGTGGCCAGGTACTTCTTCTTCTTTTGTGTGGCGTGCACTAAAGTTGCCGGACAACTTGTTCTATTCGATCGTCCATTTGTGCACGTCGAGTTGATTGCATTAGTCGAGCCAGGTACATGACTAGGGGACAGGTGTGAGTGCAATTGAGATAATGGTACTGAAAGCAGAGCTGCAGTCTACGAAGGTGTGACGTAGGTGTCCTTCCCCAGGTGTTCCAGGGATGAGTGCAGGGCTGGGGACATGTCATCAGCTGTAGACCTGTTGTGGCGGTAGGTGCAGTGGATCAAGGTTGCTTGACCTGGAATAAGTGGTGGTCGTGGCCAAGATGCTTTCTGCAGTCACTGTTCAAAGGAACTCTGACAACAGCCTGGAATAAGCCCATGCAATGTCAAAGCAGAAGTTCAAAGGTGGCTTGCAGAAATACCCAGCCTTTCCACAGAGGGCTCTGTAGCCGTCTTTGCCGATTGACGTCAAGAACCAGACTTGCCACTTTCCCCACCTGCTCTACACCACATTGGGTGGTACGTTCAGGAGTAAGTAACTTTCGAACAGTTTCATAAATATTGATTGGGATTCAATCACTTCTCTAGCCATGAAAAGTTGCAAGAGAGCATTTTTGCTGGGGGGAGGGAGGGGGTTGAAAGGTCATTTGGATCAATTCTTTCCATTTTGTTCATGGCATATTTCTTCCATCATAAAACCCTTTGTTTATCTTTTAACATTTCTAAAATCCAGTGCCGTTGTACATTTAGATTCACTCTTTGCATGACATAATACTTCCTCATTTAGCAAGGTCTTAACTTCTGTTGGGTCATGCTCTCCTGAATTACTTTGTGACATTTTTTTGGGGGGTTTCTTAAAGGTATTATTCAATTACTTTCTACTTTTCTTTCGTACCAAAGCCATTTCTCAACTTATGAATACCCGATATATGTGTAGCTTCTGCATACAATTAAACGTTTGGCATATGGGTGTGGTTGAATAGTGAAAGGCCTGGAAAGAATGGTTGTGGAGAGGATATTTCCAATCGTGGGAGAGTCTAGGACATGAGGTCAGAGCCTCAGCATTAAAGGACGTCCCTTTAGCAAGATGAGAAGGAATTTCTTTAGTCAGAAGGTGGTGAATCTGTGGAATTAATTGCCACAGAAGGCTGTGGAGGCCGTCAATGGCTATTTTTAAAGCAGAGATAGATACATTATTGATTAGTACGGGTGTCAGGGGCTATGGGGAGAAGGCAGGAGGGTGGGCTAAAGAGGGAAAGATAGATCAGCCTTGATTAAATGGCGGAGTGGACTATGGCTCCTATCACTTATGAACATCTCGACTTTACTTTAGACTTTTGAGATACAGTGCGGAAACAGGCCCTTCGGCCCACCAAGTCCATCCCAACCACCGATCAAGCCAGACACTAGCACTGTCCACTAGGTACAATTAACCTGCAGACCTGTACGCCGTTGGAGTGTGTGAGGAAACCTGAGCACCCAGAGAAAACCCACAGAGAGAACGTACAAACCCCGTACAGACAGCACCTGTAGTCAGGATCGAACCCTGGGTCTCTGGCGTTGTACGGCTGCAACTCTACCGCTGCGCCACCCTGCCGCTCGTCGCGTGGCAATTCTAGTCGACCCCTGTGAGTTCAGAACAGTTCATAGGAAAGAAGATGGACACAAACAGCTGGAGTAACTCAGCGGGACAGGCAGCATCTCTGGAGAGAAGGAATGGGTAATGTTTCGGGCCGAGACGCTTCTTCAGACTGATGTCAGGGGAGTGAGCGATTCAGAGATAAAATGTAGTCGGAGACAGTAAGACTGGTTTTACATAGGAATGAAGCCCTGCCTGGTCCAGGTAAAATCCTGCATTGATCTCTGTGTCTTTTCATTGATTCACTAACAGTGTACACCTCAAAAGCTTTTTTTTTAAATTCTTCCCCTTCTTTCAATACCCTTCATGTTCGCCCCTTCAACACAACTCTACCCCACCTCACTTTGTTTTCCCCTCTGCTTTGTTGAGTATATTAGATGCTCTCTCATATATCTGCTGTAAGTTAGTCATTCCCCCATGGGGTTACATTTGGGAAATCAATACCATGCCTTTTGGAGGAGAATTATGGCGAGAGGGCGGTAGCAAATTTGTGGAGATAAGCTTAGAGCTGGCACAATTAACACTCGCTTGTGTGTTAAATACGTTTTCAATTTCACAATACAGGTTGCTCAGGGCAATTATTCCTCCACCATATCTTGAATTTTATTCTCTGGAGACCAGAGATGACGCGGCAAAGATTTTTTTATAGCTGTCTTACTCCCGAAAAGGATAGGCTGTTTGGCAAAGCAGAATATCAGGTTTTTTTTTCCACATAAAAAATGTAACTCCTCTATGATGCAGGTGAAGCTGTACCCTTGCTGAAGGTGGGAACCTCGTTCTGTGACGAAAGGGGAACCTCCTTTTAAAATAAAACCTCTTCTACCCGTATCTCATTATCTCACACTTTTCGTCTTAGCATCTCTGGCCTTTGTACAACCATACCTCCTTCCCCCCCCCCCCCCCCCCCCCCACCAACCCCTCACCTGTATCCACCTATCACTCGCCAAACTTTGTCCTGCCCCCACCTCTTTTCCAGATTTTTCCCACAGCCTGAAGAAGGGTCCCGACCCGAAACGTCACCTCTCCATGTTCTCCAAAGATGCTGCCTGACCCGCTGAGTTACTTTGTGCTGTTTTCTGAGAAAAGAGATTGTTGTTCTGGCACAGTTTTAATCAAATTACCCTTGCAGTTTGAATCAGTCACCTGCTATTCATCCAACAATGATTGTATCAGCGGGGATGTTAAAGATGGCATTGGGCTACACAGTAATGGGTCTAAAGAGGGTATAGTGGGGGAGGGAGCACACATCCTTGTGGTGCTCTTCTGTTTACTGTCGATCAAGGAGGAAGTGTGATTGTTAATCCGTGATGTAAATTTACGGATTAACAATAATCGATTTAGAGAAACAATTGAGACCACAAAACATGAAAATGCATTATGGTAGATGTCTAAAGATCGTGCGGCGCAGCGGGAGAGTTGCTGCCTCACAGCGCCAGAGACCCGGGTTCGATCCTGACTGCGGGTGCTGTCTGTACGGAGTGTGACCTGCATGGGTTTTCTCTGGGAGCTTCAGTTTCATCCCACGCTCCAAAATACGTGCAGCTTTCTGGGTTAAGTGGCTTGGTAAAATTGTACATTGTCCCTGGTGGGTGCAGGACAGTGTTAGTGTACGGGGATCGCTGCTCGACGTGGACTCGGTGGGCCAAAGGGCCTGTTTCTACGTTGAATCTCTAAACTAAACTAAAGCTAAGGTTTGTAGGTTAATTGACTTCGGTAAAAAATTGTAAAATGTACCTAGTGTGTGTGGGGTAGTGTCAGTGTAAGGAGATCACTGGTCATCGTGGACTCGGTGGGTTCGAAGGGCCTGTTTCCACGCTGTATCTCTGAAGTATAAAGTCTAAATTTAACTGTCTTTATTTCCCACACGCTTATGTAAGTTTCTATTCCAATTGTACAGGCAACACAAGAGACAGTATGAATAGAAATGTGTGCTTGAGCCTGTGCTTTAGTGATCAGTGTGATCGTCAGCATTGCACACTGTTCTGTATTCTGGGAGCACATGATTTAACACTGGTGCAGGTAAGGTTTCTGCGAGATGGATTACACAGGACTCCTCATGATACTAAAGATCAAGGCACACGGTGGATTTGTGCAAATAACAGCTAAATGACCCCTTGCTGTTATATTGGAGGACTAACTCCTGCGTGAATTTCTATGGGCCTTGTATTGGTTAAGCTTTAAGCCAAATGTCAATTTCTTGCATTACCACCTTCTGGTGGCACGGTGGCGCAGCTGTAGAGGTGCTGCCTCACAGCGCCTGAGACCCGGGTTTGATCCTGACTATCGGTGCTGTCTGTACGGAGTTTGTTCGTACACCTACTCCAATCTTCCGCTTTCTTTCGCTTCTCCGTGTACTTTCCAGTTTAGATCCAATTGTATCCGTCTGATAAGTCAGAGAGTTCCACTGGCCTGCATTTTCCTGAGAAATGGAGACACCCGGACCTGTAAACTACAAAGAGCTAAAACACAAAGTGCTGATAGTAACTCAGCGGGTCTGCAGGGAACGCCACCTGTCCATTCTCTCCACAGGTGCTGCCTGACCCGCTGAGTTACTCCAGTACTTTGTGTTTCCCTAAGAAGTGCCAGTTATTCCATGTCGAGCTGCCTGCACTTCCTGATTTAACTGCCGGAAACTCTAGGGTGGCTGTAGAAGTATGTCCGAAGGGGGAAAGGCTGAACTCCTTGAGAAGTTGAGTTTAGTTTAGAGATACAGTGTAGAAACAGCTCCTTTGGGCAGCCATCCCCCGCACACTATCTTACCTCCACACACACACTAGGGACAGTTTTACATTCATACGCAGCAAATCAACAAACAAATCTGTACGTCTTTGGAGTGTGGGAGGAAACCGAAGATCTCGGAGAAAGCCCAGGCGGTCACGGGGAGTACGTACAAACTCCGTGCAGACAGCATCGTAGTTGGGATCGAACCCGGGACTCCGACGCTGTAAGGCAGCAACTCTACCGCCACCCTGGATGTTGTTCCAGCTGAGCGGTGACTGGACTCCATGGGTTCCGTGGCAGGGTGTCAACTTCCTGCAGCTTCCCAGCAGTTACGTTGGGAAGTGCGCTCTCTCTGAACTTGGCATGGATTCAGCAAATCCATTCATTCAATGGCGAGGAGAGGCAGAGAGAGGGGCATAAATTACAGGTAATTTACATGTCCTTGAATTAATTACGTTGGAAGTGTCCTGAAGAAATTGCTGGAGCCTTTTAACTTTAGCATTTTTAACTTTACGACTTCCAACATCCGAGCTCCAACAAAGTTGACAGATGATCAGGTGATCAGCTCAGATGTTGCAAGTCGCAAACTTAAAATGTGGGTTAAAAGGCGGGTTTAGCCGACTTTCGAAGAATTTCTGTCAGCGGGGTGTACTGTTGCAGAATCTCGGCTAACTGCTTTAAGCTGGCCAGTGTTCAGGAACCTGTTGTGGGAAGATTGCTCTGGATAAATATGGACAACTGTGGTCGTTGGTTGCTCACTGGGAAGTCTGGGCTGTTCAGGTCATATGGAATAGGAGTAGAATTATGCCATTCGGCCCATCAAGTCTGCCATTCAATGATGGCTGATCTATCCCTCGCTCCTAACCCCATTTTCCTGCCTTCTCCCCATAACCTTGCGTCAAGACGAGAAGATTAACCATAACTATTCCTTGCGTTCTTTAGGCATTTCAGTGATGGCATGATGTGACTTAAGTCGTTTGATTCATTTTAACAAAATCTGCCAAAGGTCCACCCAATACCTGATTACATTTTGTTAGGGTCGTTACAATTGACTGCTTGGGTTCAAATTCTCATTTCACACTTGCAATATTCGGCAATATGTGCTTTTTGCATCAATGTACATCACCTTTCAAACATTCCCATCACACCGTATTGGCCGTAACTTAACCCGATCACCAAACTGGTCCAATCTTTGATGATGCTGCAAAATGCCTAAAACAACAGTTTTTCCTCCGATTTAAGTTTACGTTTCTGAAATCCAGTTGATGTGGATTATTTGCGCTTTGCATGTTGTTTTAAAATCCCTTGTGATCAAAATGTACTCTCTTGTCCAAGGGAAAAACAGACTTTGGAGCTGCATTGAGGACTTATACACAATGCTGTGGTCGGGAGGCCTCGGGCTTGTGTACATTGGTGATAGGCATAAATCCACAGCTTCGGTTGTCTGAAGTTTGGCACCATCAGGAGATCTCTCAATTGCTTGGGAAATAAACAGCGTGATTGTACTGTTATGTCACAGTTGTTGGAATTTGCATTCCATTATTGGAGTGGGCAAAGCAATGCCCAAAACGGTGATAAACAAATCCAGATTTAAATGCTGGCCGAAGTTTCGTTTTCAGTGTTGTCATTTTATAGTTGAATGCTTCCTACAAATTTTAGAATCAATTCCCAGTTGCTCACTTTTCATCCTTATTTATGGACTGACCTTCACTGCATTCATTCCACAACCCATTACTTTACGTTTATTTGTTCACCGAGTCTGTTTGCCATTTCCTCAGACCCTTTGCATAACCGATTCTGATCCAATGAATTTCAGTTAACGGTGGCAGGATGAGTAGAAGATGTGCCCTTTTTTTCCATCGCATAGAAGTTAAAACACGTATTGCAGCAGTTTAACCCCATCATCACCCCCAGAAAACTGGATTGAATTTTTTTTTAACCTCGGTGCTCAGTTAAAGGTTTTATCCTTTGATTCTTTTGAAAAGTCCAATGGACCACATCAGTAAAAGTTTCAAAGTGCCTTATCTATCTATCCACACTGTTATGCTGTTCACCACAATTGCTCCTTTAACGGTAGGCCATTGTTTAGATTCAATCAAACAATCTTGTTGCCATGAAGTGATTGAATCAATGGAAAATTGCTTTGTTTCACAAGACCCGAAAGTATTGATTAATTAATGCCTGAAATATCTGTTAACAATGTTGCTTTATTCCGTAGTAGGATTATGGGTATAACCCGTGCATTGTCCAGCCGTTACTATTCAACACAAGTCACTGCATACTGTACATCAGAGGTTTATTAGATTTTCTTAATGTGAAATTCCAACACATTCCTTTTTTTCGGAGTTTCCTTTGTGGGGACGAGGGGTGGTTTTGCGGAGCCTAAATGCCATTCAGAACCCCATCACTTGATGATATGCAAAAGGCAGCCCTTTTCTGCTTCACAACTGGACAAAAAGTATGTATGGGGCAGAGATAAATGTTAATTGCTTTCATTAGATAATGAGTATTTGGTGGCATTCAGATGGTAGGGATTGTGGATCAGCAGGAGACTTGGCAACCTCATTCTCTGATGGTCTCAGTGACTTGGAATCGCCGAAGATGCATGTGACTGCGCGTTTGTGGCGAAATATGCATTGTCCCAAGCCCATAAGTCTGCTTGCAGCTTGTGCCTTGAGGATAAGCACAATAGTTTAGTGTAGTTTTGTTCTGTTTTACTTTGGTTTAGATTACTGTAGTTCATTGCCTTGCGTACCGAGGTACAGTGAAAAGCCTTTGTTGCGTGCTAACCAGTCAGCGGAAAGACGAAACGTGATTACAATCGAGCCATCCACAGTGTCCAGATACAGGATAAAGGGGATAATGTTTAGCTCCACTCCGGTCTGGGGAGTGGTCTCGACCCGAAGCATCACCAGTTCCTTCTCTCCAGGGATGCTGCCTGTCCCGCTGATTTGCTCCAGCTTTTTGCACCCACCTTTGGTTTAAACCAGCATCTGCAGTTCCAACCTCCACATTATGTTTAGCTTACTGCACTTTAACAGGACCCAGCAAATCCCACAGTTCTTGAATTTGTTCCCACTAACCTTTAGTATCAGTTTAGTTTAGTACAATGCTGAACCAGGCCCATTGGCCCGCCGAGACCACGTTGACCAACCGTCACGCGTTCTATGTTATCCCAATTTCACATCTAGGGAAAATTGACAGAAGCCGATTAACCTACAAATCTGCATGTCTTCGTAGTGTGGGGGGGGGGGGGGGGGTGAACTGGAGCACCGGAGAAAACCCACGTGGTCACGGGGAGAACGTGCAAACTCCATACAGACAGCGCCCGTAGTCGGGATCGAACCTGGGTCTCTGGCACCGTAAGGCATGAAGTCTACCGCTGCGCCACTGTGCCACCTGTGCATTGAACACAGTAGCTGGGTGATAAATGGTGATGCTTTTGTCCAAGTGGATGCTGCCAACTTACATTGTTTCTTCCTCCCTATCAGTTTAAAATGGTGACTCTTTGGCAAAGCGACCCTGCCGACTGACAATTCCTTTCATCTCCCCGGCATTGAGATGGCGGGAGGGTGCGGCGGGCAGGATTCAGTGTGTGTGCTGACTGGCGGGAAGGTCTGAGGCTCGCCAACTAACATATTGAAGGAAAAGGCCCCCAACTTCGTTGTGCACATGCAGATTTTTCTTTCTCCTCCTTGCTTGTTCATCTCTCTCGGGGAGGGGGGGGGGGGGGGAGGAAAAACCCCACCTAAATCTTAAAAGTTTGAAGTCCTCAGCGTGACAACTTTAGCCAACTGCTGAATTAATAGATTTCTTGCGATCCAATTTAATAGCCTTTCATTGTGTTGCCCACCGACTCAAGAACTTTTGAAAGTGCGTACAAAAGGACCTAATTATGTGCGTATTATTTGCCTGTATTTTCACCTGCAGTGGTCCCACACGACCCACGCTAGGCCATGGCTGCCATTGTGCGCCTTTGACACTGGAAAAGGCCACTTTCAAAAGAGCATCTGCATCCTGCTAGCAAAGACTGCAACTGAAGAAGCAAAATTTTGACTGCAAGAACGTCAACTTTTCTCTTCAGATGCCATATGAATTGACGCTACAGTAGGAATGGAGAAAGTTCCCTTCTCACAGAAGCGAAAGATTTTGGCTATCTTTTACTCACTTGCATTTTGTCTTCTGCAGTGGGTAGCAAGTGGGTTCCCAGCTGTTATCGTGCAACGGAATCATATTACCACAACTAGAAAGCAGCGCTGAACTACTATCTACATCATCGGTGACCCTCAGACTATCCTTGATCGGACTTTGCTGGCTTCACCTTATTCCCTTATGTATCTATACACTGTAAATGGCTCGATTGTAATCATATATTGTCTCTCTGCTGACAGGTTAACACGCGACAAAGCTTTTCACTCTACCTCGGAACATGTTACAATAAACTAAAGTAAACTAAAAGAAGTTAGTGTATTGTTTGAAAAGTAAAAGCCCAGTGATAGTGTGTTGGCTACTTAAAGTTGGCATTTCTCCATCCTTCGGAATGGGATATATTTTATGTCTGCAATGAGTTTGTATCCTTTCCGTTCCTATTGCATTGATTATACAGTAAATGCAGTGAGACTGAACTCTGTTTTAGTTTTCTGTTGAGTTTAGAGATACAGCATGGAAACAGGCCCTTCGGCCCGCCAAGTCCGTGGCGACCATGATCACCCACACACTTGTTCTATCCAACACCCTAGGGACAATTTACAGACTCTGTACAGTCAGCACCTGTAGTCAGGATCGAACCGGGCTCTCTGGCACTGTAAGACAGCAACTCTACCGCTGTGCCCCTGCTTAGATTTACACAAGAAGGCCAAAGTTAAATTCAATTGATTAAATTATTACAAATGTCTTTATAACACCTCTCTTCCAGCTTTCTCCCCCCTACTCACACTAAAGGAGGTGTCCCGACCCAAAACGTTGTCTGTCCATTCCCTCCCCAGATGCTGCCTGACCTGCTGAGTTCCTCACATTTAACTCAAAATACCAGCATCTGAAGTTTCTTGTCTCTACGCGTTGTTAACCTGTTGAGCCTCTCCTTGAATAGCCATGATATTAAGATCATTTGCTTGGCAGGGAATTTTTTTAACAGATGTCTAAAGTGCAGTAGTGTTTTAAAAATGGAAAGTTATCTTGTCCTTGTTGGTGTAAATTTTAAATGGAGACAACTTTGCTGAGAATATATCATCTAATTTCACAATAAATGTCAGTTACGTCATGAATGAAGCCCAGAATTTGGTATGTCCAAAAAAAAATCACTTGGAGTCACAATAACCCAAGCTACGGTGAAGCTGAATGGTCTTGTACAATAGGACACAAAGTGCTGCAATAACTCAGCAGGTCAGGCAGCATAGAAACATAGAAACATAGAAATTAGGTGCAGGAGTAGGCCATTCAGCCCTTCGAGCCTGCACCGCCATTCAATATGATCATGGCTGATCATCCAACTCAGTATCCCGTACCTGCCTTCTCTCCATAACCCTCTGATCCCCTTAGCCACAAGGGCCACATCCAACTCACTCTTAAATATAGCCAATGAACTGGCCTCAACTACCCTCTGTGGCAGAGAGTTCCAGAGACTCACCACTCTCTGTGTGAAAAAAAGTCTTTCTCATCTCGGTCTTAAAGGATTTCCCCCTTATCCTTAAGCTGTGACCCCTTGTCCTGGACTTCCCCAACATCGGGAACAATCTTCCTGCATCTAGCCTGTCCAACCCCTTAAGAATTTTGTAAGTTTCTATAAGATCCCCTCTCAATCTCCTAAATTCCAGAGAGTATAAACCGAGTCTATCCAGTCTTTCTTCATAAGACAGTCCTGACATCCCAGGAATCAGTCTGGTGAACCTTCTCTGCACTCCCTCTATGGCAATAATGTCCTTCCTCAGATTTGGAGACCAAAACTGTACGCAATACTCCAGGTGTGGTCTCACCAAGACCCTGTACAACTGAAGTAGAACCTCCCTGCTCCGCCAGCATCTCTGGAGAACATGGATAGATGATGTTTCGGATCAAGCCCTTCATCAGACAGATTGTGACGGGAATGGGGGGGGGAGAGGACTTTGATGAAGGATCTCGACCTGAACTGTCACGTGTCCATGTTCTCCAGAGAGGCTGTCTGCCCACTGAGTTACCCCTGCACTGTATTCTTTTACCAGCATCCGCAAAATAGGCATGTGGCATTTTTGGAAAGGGTCCTTCATTTTGGACTAATTTGAATTGTAGACCAAGCAGAGTTTAAGTAAAGTCGGGATGGCACGGTGGGGCAGCCGTCGCGTTGCTGCCTTACAGCGCAAGAGACCCGGGTTCGATCCTGACTACAGGTGCTGTCTGTACGTTCTCCCCGTGACCGCATGGGCTTTCCCCGGGTGCTCCGGTTTCCTTCCACGCGCCAAAGACGTACAGGTTTGTAGGTTAATTTGGCTTTCATAAACATTGTAAATCGGCCCTAGTGTGTGGGATAGTGTAAGTGTACGGGGATCACTGGTCGGTGGGGACTCGGTGGGCTGAAGGGTCGGTTTCCGCGCTGTATCTCGAAAAAAACGTCATTTTGTGGAGCGAGGCAGTGTGCATGTGTGTGAGGATGGTGAACCTGATTGATGATTTTGTAGCTTGGCATTCACACTGAGGATACAGCTTCAAATAATTCAATCGGTTGGGGGTTTGGGGGGGGGGGGGAGGCGGAAGAAAATTGAAAGATATTGATTTAGTGGGCCTTGCAGAGAAACATTTAATCCATAAATGTTCTGCTCCCCAAGTGTTAGTGAGTGAATAGGTTAAATAAATAATAGTAATATTGCGCAGTTTGCTGCAATTCAATTTAAATGATTCCACTCTGTATCGAGAACAAGTATTTTCATGACCTAGATCTGTCCAAACTATAAAGAGTGCCTGCAGACGTTGTGCTGGCTTTGAGACTGATGTGGTTTTAGTTGCAGAGCAGTGCACCAGTTGCCACCGCTGACTCCAGTAACACACAGCTGCTTTTGTATTTCCAACTTTAGTTCGTCAAACAAGTAGTAGATGATACGAAAGCACCTTCTCCACAGTTGACCTTTGATGTACCAACAAATAATGGCAGTTAATTTTAAAACCTATTTTATTTTTTTTCTAAAGGTAATTAAAAAGCTGTTTTTGCTTTAGGGTGACACGGTGGTGCAGCTGATAGAGCTGCTGCCTCACGGCGCCGGGTACCCTGGGTTCGATCTTGACCTCGGGTGCTGTCAGTGTGGAGTTTGCACGTTCTCCCTGTGTCCCGCGTGGCGTTCCTCCAGTTGCTCCGGTTGCTCCGGTCTCCTCCCACTTCCCCAAGACGCACTGGTTTGTGGGTTAATTTACCTCTGTAAATTGCCGCGAGTGTGTCGGGTGCGGATGGGAAAGTGGGATGACATAGAACTCGTGTGAGGGTTGGCACGGACTCGGTGGGCCGAAGGGCCTGTTTCCATGCTATATCTCGAAACCTCTGTTAAAGTAAGCTTTTCAATCTGGAAGCACGATAATACAGCACAGACAGAAACCTAATGGAATGCCCAATTGTTTTTCTATTGAAATAAGAACAGAAAATATTAGAAACACTCAGCAGGTCAGCATCTGTGGTAAGAGAAACCATTCACACTTTAGGTAAAAGAACCTTCGTTTTTTTTTCTTAAGGCATTTTTTAATTGATAAACATCAAAGTATAATGACTTTAGGTTTGCAGAGTCAGTACAGTTTTGTCACCAAGGTGACAACGATATTCTTCTGCTATATATAGGTGTAGATTCCTTTATTGATAAAGGCATAAGATAAAGGCATAAAATAAGGGATAAGGTAAAGGGGAAAGATTTAATGGGAATAGGAAGAGGGGCAGAAGATGCTGTGTTTATCCCATCTATTCCCCTCATGATATTGTGCAACTCAATAAGACCTCCCCTCATGCCCGTGTGCTCCAAGGAATAACGCTCCACCTGCTCAGGTCCCCGAGTCCTGGCAACATCTGGTAAATCTTCTCTACACCCTTTCCAGCTTGACAACATCTTTCCTACAACATGGTGACCAAAACTGAACACAGGACATGAAATGTGGCCTCACCAATGTCATATATAACTGTAACATGACCTCACAACTTCTATACTCAATACTCTGACTGATGAAACATAAGCATGTGATTTTCTTCTGCTGCAATTCCTAAGGGGTGGTGGGGGGGGAGAGCAGTGAATGATGTCTTGACTCAATTTATTATCTTCCAATGATCTAACTCTCCATAGGAAGTTGACTCAAGATGTTCCTCTCTGTTCCCTCCTTAAATCCCCCCCCCCCCCAACAGTTTAAAACGCAAGTCCATGGCTTTTTATCAGGTAGTTATTCGTATTTGATGGGGGTTTCCCTGCAGAAAATTCATTCACAACTTGTCTTTTTATTGTGATACATAGTTTTAATGAGTCATTGTATTTTACTGACTCGGATAAAAGTGTATATTGGGAAGTGTATATAAGTTACTACATAATTCTAAAACTGAAACTAATTTCATACTGAAACTGAATGAATTCCTGAAATCTTTTTATTTTTGAGTCTCATGTTCATACAGTCCTGTTTAATTCATTTTCAAATGATGACGCTACCAATTTTTAGGACCATAAAAAATGGAATGTGCTTTGTTATTCAGTGATGTCATGGTTTGGTCAGTGTCCCTTGCTCCATATTCTTCAGACTTTAGAAACACAGCTTGGAAACAGGCCCTTCGGCCCACCGAGTCTGTGCCAGCCAGCGATCGCCCCGTACATTAACACTATCAAACACACTCGGGGCAATTAAAACATTTATCAAAGCCAATTAACCTATGAACCTGTGCGTCTTTGGAATGCGGGAGGAAATCGGAGTGCCCGTGGAAAATCCACGTGGTCACAGGGAGAACATGCAAACACCGTACAAACAGCTCCCGTAGTCAGGATCAAACCCGGGTCTCTAGCCTTGCGCCATTGTGCCACCCATTAATTTATTTTGCCTGCATTAAAGTTTACAGTTTTGTTCAATATATAAGTATCAGTGCTTTCATTAGACTGCATTAGCACTCCTTACAACACTACCAAGTGTACCTTTGTGCAGTAAGAAAACTTGCATGCAAGGCTTTTTGATCCTTCAGTCAACTTGTTTGTAAAGATAATAAAAGATAAAGTGGGGGCTGCCAGGTTGGACCCCGATGTGACTTAGGGTGGCACGGTGGCTGTGCCATACAGTTGCTGTCTTACAGCCCCAGAGACCCGGTTTCAAATCCGTACAGAATTTGTACATTCTCCCCGTGATCTGCGTGGGTTTTTTTCCGGGAGCTCCGCATTCCTCCCACACTCAAAAGACATACAGGTTTGTAGGCTAATTGGTTTGGTATAATTGAAAATTGTCCCTAGTCGGGGCTTGAAATTAACGGTTGCCCGGGTGCCAATGACCACCCAAAGTGCCGCCGGGCAACCTAAACACCGGCTTGGCAAGCAAATACTGGTTTATACCGATAGACACAAAAAACTGGAGTAACTCCGTGGGTCAGGCAGCATCTCTGGAGAATGGGAGCGTGACGTTTCGTGTCGACGGCTGTATTCCTCTAGTATCTTTGATTGCAAAGATACTAGGTGCGTGGTGACAAAGTGTCGGAGCGAATGACGGGCCCATAACAGCGGCAACAGCAGCTCCACCGTCTCCTCCTCCCGCCCCCCGCCTGGCGGAAGGAGGTCTCCCTCTCTCTCCCTCCCTCCTCCCGGCCTCGGTGTGCGAGAGGGGTTGTTTTGAAAGCGCTGTTGGTGGATTTGCAGCAGTATCTTTTGATTTGCAGGCAGCGGCCGCTATCGCCCTGATAACGGCAGCTACCTGCAAATCCGTTAACAGCGCTTTCAAAACAACCCCTCTCGCACGCCGAGGCCAGGAGGGGGAGGGAGAGAGCGAGGGAGGGTGGGAGTGGGAGGCCTCCTTCCGCCTTCTGAAGCAGCTGCACCAAAGATCCTATAGCTATAGGATCTTTGAGATGCACCGCTCGGCCCCGCTCCTTCCTGTCAGCTGGCGGAGGAGGGGAGGCGGTGGCGATGAGTTCCCAACTGCCTCCCCCTTTGGCGGTGGCACTTTGGCGTTGGACAGGGACGGCCAAGGTAGCGGGCGATGTTGTCCAAGGAGCGCTGACCTTCCTTCCTCCCCACCTCTTCTGCCCCTTCCCCCCCCCCTCTCTCGTACGCCCCCCCCCCCACCCCTCTTATCCTGGGACCCCTCCTCTCCATACCGCACTCATCCCCATTCCCTCCTCTATTCAGTCCTCACTGACATCCCCTGTGCTCCCCTCTCATCTACCCCCCCCCCCCCCAATCTATTCATCACCCTACGCACCTCGCATTGATTCTCCTGCCACCCCCCATCCATCCTACACTGGTCCCCCAATTCATCCTGTACTGAACCCCCCCTTCCCATCCATCCTGCACTTCTCCCCCCCATCATACTGCACTGATCCTCCCATTCATCCCGTACTGACCCACCTTCCATTTACCCTGCACCAAACCCCCCACCTGGGGCACACAGCTTCAGGTTCCTGGGGGTCAACATCTCCAGTGACCTCTCCTGGACCCACAACACATCCTCGCTGATCAAGAAGGCTCACCATCGTCTCTTCTTCCTGAGGAGACTTAAGAAGGTCCACCTGTCTCCCCAGATTCTGGTGAACTTCTACCGCTGCACCATCGAGAGCATCCTTACCAACTGCATCACAGTACGGTATGGTAACTGCTCTGTTGCCGACCGGAAAGCTCTGCAGAGGGTGGTGAAGATCCCCAACGCATCACAGCCTCCTCACTCCCTTCCATGGAGTCTCTCCATAGTAAACGATGCCTGCGCAGGGCGCACAGCATCGTCAGGGACAGCTCACACCCCAACCATAGACTGTTTACCCTCCTCCCATCCGGGGGTCGCTACAGGTCCCTCCGCTGCCGGACCATCATGCTCAAGAACAGCTTCTTCCCTGCGGCTGTCACACTTCTCAACGCTGCACCTCAATGACGCCTGTCTCCTCCACCCCTCACCCCCCCCCCCCCCCCCCCCCCCCACCACCCCTCACCCCCCCCCCCCACCCCCCCCCCCCCCCCCCCCCCCCCCGGACTATCCAATCTCCAGCAAATTGCACGGATACCACTGCATATGCATATGTATTACTTGTTTATTCGCAAGTTCGCCCTTCGGAGATACCAACTGCATTTCGTTGTCTCTGTATTGTACACTGCACAATGACAATTAAAGATTGAATTGAATTGAATCCATCCTGTAGTGATCTCCCCATTCATCTTTTACGAATCCCCCATTCATCCTGTACTGATCCCCTCATGCATTCTGTACTGATCCCCTCATTCATCCCGTACTGATCCCCCATTCATCCTATACTGATCCCCCCCCATTCATCCTGTAGTGATCACCCATTCATCCTGCACAGACCCTCCAATCCACACTGTCCTGACCCCCCCCCCATTCATCCTGTACTGATCCCCCCCATTCATCCTGTGCTGATTCCCCCCCCCCATCCATCCTGTACTGATCCTCCCCATTCAAGAAGAATGGGGGAAACATTCTGAAGAAGGGTCTCGACCCGAAAAATTGCCTATTTCCTTAGCTCCATAGATGATGCCTTACCCGCAGAATATCTCCTGCATTTTTGGTTACCCCCGTTCATCCTGTACTGAACCCCCCATTCATCCTGTACTGATTCCCCCCCATCCATCCCGTACTGATCCCCATTCAACACCACTGACGTCCCCCGTGCTCTCCCTCACAATTTTACATATTCCAACCAACACGTACTAATTCACCTGCCTCAATCCATCCATTCCGCATCGATTGCCTTCTCAACACCCCCCCCCCTCCCCCCCCTCCATCTCCCCCCCCCCCCCCCAATCCATCCACCCCGCACTGGTTCACACACCCGACCCTATTGTGATTCATGGTCTTCAGAGCAAACATTGACTATGTTTGATAACGGAATGCAATCAAATGTGTTTTAATTCCTAATGTTATTATTTGTTTTGACACCTTTAAATATATTACCAAAAGAACATTTGCTGCAGTTATGTCCTTTGGCCATCTCTTGTCAGTTAGTGTAATGTTTAACCTGTCAGATGGGTATAGTCGGTTTTAACAGCTATTATCATAAAATGCCTCTAGAAATTTCCTTGCAACCTGTATATTTTATTATGGATAAATTATGTGGGAAGCCAGAGTGTTTCTGTACCAATAGCAATAACGACCCATGCTATGGCCATGTCATGGTAATTTTCGGTCCTTCACAGAAAAATTGCTTGCATCAATCTGTAGTGGTGTAGTGTGTTACCATGGTCCAGGATTTATTGACACAGGTTGATCATTTGCTGAATAATCCAACCACATTTTTGTTTGGAAGTGGAAAGAATTAATAGAAATTGCATTAATTGCAATGTGTAAAATGAGTTGAGATATTGTATTATAATTTTGCTGCATGTCATTGTGGTATATATCATGTCTTGATTGGTGAATATGTTTAGTTTGTGAGTTATTTGAAGCAGAAATAACATGTGAATGTAGACAAAAGTGCTGGAGAAACTCAGCGGATGCGGCAGCATCTGTGGAGCGAAGCCTGAAATAGGCCAACGTTTCGGGCCGCTCTCAAGCGGTGTTCCAGCGGCGGCCCCTTCTTCCAGACTGATGGGTTTCCAGCGGCCTGAAACGTTGCCTATTTCCTTCGCTCCATAGATGCTGCCTTCCACCACAGTGAGAGGTGCTTGTGAACTCCGGTTTTAATGAGTTTCTCCAGCACCTTTGTCTACCTTCGATTTTCCAGCATCTGCAGTTCCTTCTTGAACATAATATGTGAATGCCTCATTGAGCATAATTCTGACTGGTAACTACGCACTTCGTCCGAGCACATTATCGCACGTGTCCGTGCAAACCGTCTTAAATGACCGCCTAAGCTGTCATTTGGCAACCTAAAAAGCTGTCAAGGTTGCCCGGCTGGCAACAGGGAAAGAAAGTTAAGCGAGGGCCCTGCTAGCGTGTGTGTAGAACAGTGTTAGTGTACATGGATCACTGGTCGGCGTGGACACAGTGGGCCAAAAGGCCTGTTTCCATGCTGTATCTCTAAACAAAACTAAACTAGACAGCAATTCAGGTAGCTACAACACTTGCTATTTATCCCCACAGAGCCTTGCTCCTCTGTCAGTATCCTAACCGGGTCAATAACTTGCTTTCAATGCACCGAGCTTCAACTTACAATATTTCCTGTGAGAGCCCTTATCAACTGTGTTCCATGAAATCTGTATAAATAGCATCTAGGGATGCTCTTTCTGTCCGGTGCCTTTTAAAAACAGTCCAGAGACATGATCTGCCCTTTGCACGCCCTCGCCACCTCACTCTGATCAGCTGAACATGTTCAAGGTGTTCAGCCTCTCTGCCAGTAGTTTCCAGACATTCAATCTCCACTTCTCCGGTTTCCCCCTCTGAACTTTTATGATTTGCTTCAGCCAGTGATACATTTCTGTGTGGGATTACATTTGCACAATGGTGACCTATTCCACGCATGAATATTAATAAGAATCCGCTGTGAGAAAGTGTGGCCTGGTCGAAGTTTTCTATCAGGCATTAAGCATTGAAGGTATTCAATAATAAATCTGGCATTGCAATAAAGGTTATATTATTGTCCAGAATTTCTTGCAATTCCCAAATTATTTTGTAACTGTATATATTAAGGCCTGATTTTGGAGGCGAGACTTTGGCTTGTGGGCTAAATGTTTTCTGGAGCAGCAATAGTGTCACGTGCAAAGTTAGTTTGATTTTTCTACTCTTAGTTTAGTTTAAAGATGCAGCGCCGAAACAGGCCCTTTGCGCCGACCAGCGTTCCCCGTGCACTCACGCTATCCTACACACACTAGGGACGATTTACAATTTTACCGAAGCCTGCTCATCTTTGGACTGTGGGAGGAAATTGGGGCACCTGGAGAAAACTCGTGCAGGTCACTGGGAGAACGTACAATCTCTGTACAGACAGCTCCCGTAGTCAGGATCCAACCCAGGTCACTGGCGCTGTAAGGCAGCAACTCTACTGCTGTGCCACCATGCCACATAGAGTTTAGTGATGAACCTTTGGTTTGCGGGCTAAGTGTTTTCTGGAGCAGAGATAGAGCCACATGCTAATTTAGTTAGATTATTTTATTCTTCAACAATATTTTGCCTTTGTAACTACTTGATGGGTAAGCTGATAATCGCACAACAGAGGCACTGAGGTTATCTGAGCTAGGGTTGGAAAACTGGCTTTCACCAATGATAATTAATGGTTGTAACAGGACAAGTGGAAATGGAGGGTGAATTTATGTAAAGTCGGGCGCAGAAAATGAGGGAGAAAGTAATTGATTTTTGAGAACAAAGAAGCAAAGAAGGGCAGAAAGAAATAATAAGAGAAAAATGCAAAAACAAATGTAATAAGTTTTAACATATAACATAGACATAGAAACATAGAAAATATGTGCAGGTGGGGGCCATTTGGCCCTTCTCCAGATATTCAATATGATTCAATATGATCATGTCTGATCATCCAAATCATCCAAAACCCGTTCCTGCTTTCTCCCCATATCCCTTGATCCCTAAGAGCTGTATCTAACTCTCACTTGAATACATCATGGAAATAAGGAACTGCAGGTACTGGTTTTAAGAAAAGCAACACAAAATGCTGGAGTAACTCTACAGGTCAGGCAGCATCTCTGGAGAACGTGGATGGGTGACGTTTTGGGTCGGGACCGTTCTTCAGACCGATGACGGGTCGGGTTGGGACGCTTCTCAGACTCTACCGTCTGAAGAGAGGTTCCGACCCAAATAATGTCACCTCTCCATGTTCTTCAGGGATGCTGCCTGACCCGCCGAGTTACTTCAGCACTTTGTGTTGTTTTTATCTAATACTACCTGGGACAATATGCAGCCAGACTTTAAATTGCCCCTCTGGAGCAAGTAGATTAATATTGCAGAAATACAAAATATGACAATTTTTTAATATTGTCATATTAAAAAAGGGATGAATGGTGTCAGATGCTGACATTAACTTTCTGTACTAAATTGAGTAATGTACAATTATTCTTCAAATACTAATTCTGACACTCGGAGGAAGGTAGAAGGAGAGGCGGAGTGTTCTTTTTTTTTAAATAAGGGTAACAGCAAAACAAAACAAATTACTGAACCAAATGTGCAGTGTTCTGCCAACAACAAGTTGTTGGACAATTTACACATTTAACAGCGGTGTAATCAATTGAAATTTGGCTATGATGTTTTGGCCCGTATGCTCCTGGAGGCATTGTACTTCCAACCGTGCAATTTTGGGTTTTATTGACCAGAATTAATTTGCAGCTAAATGAGTGTATGATGAGGTCTCTGTATGATTTTAAAATTTAATTTTAGAATATGATTACTCTTTTGAGTGGAGCTTGTTAAACATTGAAGCAGAGTTCAAAAAACGCATATTAATACATTTTAAAATATGTATTTATTAAATGAACATTTTTTTTAAAGCGGGCCAATGCTGCAGATTGATCCTCTGGGGTGCAGTTAATTATGCTTTTAGTTCAGTGGAGTTTAAAGTTGTACTTTCCCTTCCATGCCACTTAGGCAACCAAAGTGCACTATGAGTCTGTAATGGAATTCAGCAAGCACACCTACTAAACTGGCACAACAGCTCAGATCTTTCGTCAGGTTAATTGTTTTCATAAAAAATCGGCAATCTGCCATAATATCATTTTTATGTTATCTTTAGTCATAAGGTTTATCAGATGAGATTTTGTTTGTATCGTTACGTCAAAGCTGGCTAAATTTTGGAGATATAATTAACTGCAGTACTGCTTACCCATGTTGCCATGTATCCCATGCATAACTGGGATGGGGGCATCTTTTGAAATGTAGATATGCTAATATTAGTTAAGAATTTTACAGCGCATTTCGCTGTACCTCGGTACTCGTGACAATAAACTAAAACAGTTAACATTTCCACGTTTAGTTTATTTAGCTTGGTTTATTGTCACGTGTGTCGAGGTACAGTGAAAAGCTTTTGTTGCGCACTAACCAGTCAGCGGAAAGACAATACGTGGTTGCGATTGAGCCATTCGCAGTGTACAGATACATGATAAAGGGAATAACTTTTAGTGCAAGGTGAACTCTGATCAAAGATAGTCCGAGGGCCCCCCGATGAGGTAAATAATGGATTTGGGCCACTGAGCTGATATTCTAAGTGGAATTTAACGCACTATCATATATTGTATTGTTAAGATACTGAAGCAAATGGTTTTGTTTGTATCTCAAAAAGTCTGGGCCTCGAGGTTTGATGACAATGATGATCAACTGATCAGAATTAACCAGCACCGTGCAGTCACGAGATGAATAAAAGTTAGACGCTGATGATTTTTCCCTTCGCCCCCCACCCCACACCCACACTGCATCGCCTGCCCGTCTTTCTTTGCAGTTTTATGAATAAGGTAACCCGAGTTTTTTTTCCTCCCTTCTTTCTCCAGTTAAATGCGAACAGAGCTTTTTTTTGCTTTTTCCGGGGTGCGGCACTCTACAAAAGCGAGTGTCACCAGTGTTCTCTGCCGTCTTTATTTGCATCCCTTGTGTTCTTGTCAATATTAATGGGCAACTGGAACATGATTGAATAATACTGAAACATTTGGCGGGCAGTTTGCATTGTTGCGGGGGTCCGGGCGACAAATGCAGATAATAAATTATAACAGTGGAGAAAAGCGCCGAAAAATCCATCAGTTTTCCACCTGTTTCCTGCAGTTCCAGAGAATACATTTGCTTATTCAGTGAAATCCAGATCTAAGTGCAAGAGTTAAGCTCTGTTTATTCTGCAGCTGTACGTGTGATTTCTGTCGAAGGTCCTACAGCTGCGTCGCACTGAGGCCAAAGGTAACGGCGGAGATGTAGCTCGGTGCTAAGTGATTACCTCTGTGTCTCGCCTCGTGCATTATAACTTCACTCAGCAAAAACTTTGTATTCATCCCGCAATTGAATTGTTGAAGCTGGCCGATTCGTGCCTTTGCAGCACAGGCAGCCTTGTGTCGCTCTGGAGGGGTGCCAGTGTGACACACTGCGTGGGCGCACTTGAGGTTGGCGGGATCCCGTTGCAGCGATCCATTTGGCACGCGGCCAGATTATTGAATTGAAACCAAAATTGATGTCCTTGTATAGAGTCTTGATCAGGACCAGCAGCATTTGAAACAGAAAGTCTTGAAGCGAACGATTTAAGAAATATATAGTTCAGTTTCATGTTGTAGGAAGCAACATGATATTTATGAACATGATATCTCGCTATATTTAAGAGAGAGTTTCTATATTTAAGAGAGAGTTAGATAGAGCTCTAGGGACTGGTGTAATCAAGGGATAGGGGGAGAAGGCAGGCACGGGTTATTGATTGGGGACGATCAGCCATGATCACAATGAATGGCGGTGCTCGCTTGAAGGGCCGAATGGCCTCCTCCTGCACCTATTTTCTATGTTTCTATGTTTTTAACTGCTGGTATAAACTGAAGATGGACACAAAATGCTGGAGCAACTCAGCGGGACAGGCAGCGTCTCTGGAGGGAAGGAATGGGTGACGTTTCGGGTTGAGACATTTCTTCAGAGAAGCCTTGACCAGAAACGTCACCCGTTCCTTCTATCCAGCGAAGCTGCCTGTCCCGCTGAGTTACTCCAGCATTTTGTGTCTATCTATATTTCGGCTTAGTTTAGTTTTGAGATACAGCCCGGAAACAGGTCCTTTGGCCCAGCAAGTCCGTGCCGACCAGCGATCCCCATACACTAGCACTATCCTACACATGAGGGACAATTTACAATTTTTACCAAAGCCAATTAACCTGCCAACCTGTAAGGACACAATGTGCTGGAGTGACTCAGCAGGTCAGGCAGCATCTCTGGAGTTCATGGATAGGCGACATTTCAGGTCGAGGCCCTTCTACAAACCCTTCTTTGTTTGTACATTTTAACAGTCCACACAACCTGGATAGTGAAAATACTGAAAAGCTAACATGAGTGGGTTTAAAATCAAGACTAGTCACATAGTGCTGGTGTAACTCAGCGGGGTCAGGCAGCGTCTCTGGAGAAAAAGGACGGGTTTAACAGTGAGGATAGAAACATAGAAACATAGAAAATAGGTGCAGGAGGAGGCCATTCGGCCCTTCGAACCAGCACCGCCATTTATTGTGATCATGGCTGATCGTCTGCTATCAATAACCCGTGCCTGCCTTCTCCCCATATCCCTTGACTCCACTAGTCCCTAGAGCTCTATCCACTCTCTCTTAAATCCATCCAGTGATTTGGCCTCCATTGCCCTCTGTGGCAGGGAATTCCATAAATTCACAACTCTCTGGGTAAAAAAGTTTTTTCTCACCTCAGTCTTAAATGACCTCCCCTTCTAAGACTGTGGCCCCTGGTTCGGGACTCACCCAACATTAGGAACATTTTTCCTGCATCTAGCTTGTCCAGTCCTTTTATAATTTTATATGTTTCTATAAGAACCCCCCCTCATCCTTCTAAACTCCAGTGAATACAAGCCTAGTCTTTCCTCATATGACAGTCCCGCCATCCCAGGGATCAATCTCATGAACCTGTGCTGCACTGCCTCAATCACAAGGATGTCCTTCCTCAAATTAGGAGACCAAAACTGTACACAATAAAATGGGATAAAATCAAGAATATTTGCAAAAAGGAAACTATTACTTTTAAACTACAGAGGTTGTACACAATGGAGTTGCTCATTGCAAAGCAAATGCAGGGTTAAAGGTCACGCGGCCCGATGTTGTCGTGTGACATTTTTCGATCGGCTGCAGAGGAGAATACGCAAATGTCATGCGTGCAATTGCTGCGGACTTGCCTCCGGCCCTTCAGCCAGAAAATAAAGTTATCTATCGCTGCTTACATGAAGATTCTTGTTTCATTTGGAAGTTGTCCTGAAAACTTCAGGATATCAATTAAGAAATGGCTGCAACTCAAAAAGGTGTCCAGGCTTTTCATCAGACTGGGCGGCACGGGGGCGCAGCGGTAGAGTTGCTGCCTCACAGCGCCAGAGACCCGGGTTCAATCCTGACTACGGGTGCTGTCAGTACGGAGTTTGTATGTTCTCTCCCATGACCTCGTGCGTTTTCTCCGGGTGCTCCGGTTTCCCCCCACACTTCAAAGACGTACAGGTTTGTAGGTTAATTGGCTTCTGTAAAAAATTGTCCCTGGCGCGTGGGATAGTGCTAGTATGTGGTGATCGTTGGTCGGCGCTGACTCCGTGGGCCGAACGTCCTGTTTCCCTGCTGTGTCTCTAAACTAAACTAAACTACACAGCCATGATCTTAAGGAATGAACGATAAAGCAAACTGCAGGCACACGGGTAACGTTTCGAAGGAATCCTGTTTAATATTTTTGTGAGATTGCATTGAATTCAAACAAAGTACGGTGTGTGTGTGTGTGTGTGCATTGTACTGTTTTGTATGTTGATGGAATTAGAAGCAATTTTGTCCATGAATCTCAAGGTTTAGTGTAGCTGATGGGAACGATAGTGCAGATTCAATTCCCAGGTTTCTAGGCGCATGCAAGCTTCTCCACCACCACAAGGTGGCGACTCTCGAAGGAGGCACCGTGCTACTCTGGGCAGTCGCTGCCACATCATCTCACTGTGGTGTAGATAAAGACCATTGGGCCCCTCGGGTCAATGGCAACTCACAGGGTAGAAACATAGAAACATAGAAAATAGGTGCAGGAGGAGGCCATTCGACCCTTCGAGCCAGCACCGCCATTCATTGTGATCATGTCTGATCGTCCCCAATCAATAACCCGTGCCTGCCTTCTCCCCATATCCCTTGACTCCACTAGCCCCGAGAGCCCTATCTAATTCTCTCTTAAATCCATCCAGTGACTTGGCCTCCATTGCCCTCTGTGGCAGGGAATTCCATAAACTCTCTGGGTGAAAAAGTCTTAAATGACCTCCCCTTTATTCTAGGAAGAAATTCCATCAGTCCCATTTCTCCATCCAATTTATGTCTATCCCTTCTTCTCCTTCTGTGCAGCGTGCACAGCCTAATGTTGTGGGTCAACTTGTTCTATTTGATCTTTTGTTTGTGCACATCGGGTAGATTGCATTAGTCGAAACAGGGCGGACCACGTGAAGGTTGCAATCTCCCACCCCACCTCTATCCCTGAATCACCCACCTGCTCAATAATTCCTCTCTTATATTTTGCCACTAACTGACACCAGGAGGAGGTTACATGGTCCAGTTAACCTGCCAGCGTGTCTTTGGGATGTGATTGATTGAAAGACACAGCTTGGAAACAGGCCCCCTCAGCCCACTGAGTCCACACCGACCATTGATCACCCCGTTCACAATAGTTCTGTAATCCCATCTTCCCACCTCACCTGTTTGGCTGCTTAGGAAGATGAAGGCCCATGGAATCAAAGGGCAGATACTAGCATGGATAGCAGGTTGGCTGGATGGCCGAAGGCAAGGAGTGGCAATAAAGGGGGCTTTTTCTAGTTGGCTGCCTGTGACTAGCGGAGTTCCGCAGGGGTCTGTGCTGGGGCCGCTATATTTCACTTTAGACGAGGGGATTGAAGGCTTTCTGGCCAAATTTGCGGATGATACGGAAATAGCTGGAAGGGCAGGTAGTGTAGAGAAAGCAGAAGGACAGGTTGGGAGAGTGGGCAGAGAATCGGCAGATGGAATATAGTGCAGCAAAGTATGGAGTCATGCATTTTGGTAGTAGGAATAAGGGCATAGACTGTATTCTAAATGGGGAGAGAATCCTGAAATCGGAGGTGCAAAGGGACTTGGGGGTTTTGGTGCAGGACTCCCAAAAAGTTAATCTGCAAGTCGAATTGGTAGTGAAGAAAGCAAACTCAATACTAGCATTTATTTCAAAAGGGCTTGTATACAAAAACGGGGATGTGGTGCTGGGGCTCTATAAGGCGCTGGTAAGATCGCATTTGTAATAGTGTGAGCAATTTTGGGTGCCATATTTGAGGAAGGATGTGCTGGCTCTGGAGAAGGTCCAGAGAAGGTTACAAGAATGATCCCAAGAAGTAGGTTAATCGATGATGAGCATTAATCGACACTGCGCCTGTACTTGCTGGAGTTTAGAAGGATGAGGGGGGTCATCATTGAAACATACAGAAGAGTGAAAGACTTTGATAGAGTGGATGTGGAGAGGATGTTTCCACTAGTGGGAGAGTCTTGGACCATAGGATATAGCCTTAAAATTAAAGGACGTTCTTTTAGGAAGAAGATGAGGAGAAATGTATTTTGTCCAATCCTTTAAGAATATTATATGTTTCTATAAGATCCCCTCTCATCCTTCTAAATTTCAGTGAGTACAAGCCCAGTCGACCCATTCTTGCATCACCCTGCTGACCAGCGATCCCCGCACACTAGCACTATCCCATTCTAGCGACAATTTACAAGTTCACTGAAGCCAATTATCCTACAAACCTACACGTGTAGGAAGGAACTGCAGATGCTGGTTTAAACTAAAGACAGACACAAAAGGCTGGAGTAACTCAGCGGGACAGGCAGCATCTCTGGAGAGAAGGAATGGGTGACTTTTCGGGTCTAGGCCCTTCTTCAGGAAGACATGAATGCTAAAGGAAACTCTTCAGTCACGCATGACACAGGTATTTACCACAAATACCCGTGTTCTTAAAGAAGTCCTCGGCCCGAAACGTCACCCATTCCTTCTCTCCAGAGATGCTGCCTGTCCCGCTGAGTTACTCCAGATTTAAGTCTTTGGAGTGTGGGAGGGAACTGGAGCACCCAGGGAAAACCCGCTAGGCTTGCTGTCTTACTGTGCCAGAGACCCAGGTCGGGGACTTATGTAAGTCAGATTTTATGCATGTGGGAATCCCCGTCCCTATCCCATACCTGATATAAATTACCGAGAATATTAACGTCTCAGCGGGGTCCAGGGCACTATCTGTGGCGCATGGCCATCTGGGTAAGCACCGCCGCCATTGCCGACATGTTTCTGATGTTGTGAACTAAAGCGATTGTACAGTGTTGAGGAAATCGCAAACAGCCTTCATTGTACTAGCGACTGACTACAGAATTGTCTACGTGTGTGCGAGTTTACGTAATCGCGTTTTGCATAAGTCGGGGAGTGTCTGTACAGGTTTTTGCAGCTGCTTTGTTTTCTGTTTTGCCTTTTCCACGAACCTGCATCTATTAACCAAAGGAAAAAGTGCAAAGTCTGGGCAGCACTTATCACCATGCCTGATTTTTATCTGATCCCCTTCCCACCTTGTTGACACTTCTCCTCTAAGCAAACCAGGGACTTTCTGCATCTTGAGCAAAGGGGAAGGTCTGGTGAATGCTCCAGACCTTGAAATCATTAAATGGACCTTTGATTTGAAATGATTAAACAGGACAGTTGATTTGGAATCATTACACAGAATCGTTGATTTCAAGTGATTGCAAGATGCCGTTGATTTAGATCATTTCTTGGACTGTTGATCTGGGATTATTGTACAGGATCGTAGTTTTGGGATCATTAGAGGGAACAGTTGATTTAATAACTTAATTAAATTGCTGAATCATCACGTGAAAATGCCTCCCTTTCTGTACACGGAGCCTGAAAGGTGAGGCAAATACCTGTGTCATGGGTGAGTGAAGAATCTCCAATAACATTCACGTTTATAATACGCCTTTCCCAAGCTGGCCACTTGAAGCAGTTTGCTCGTGTTTGTACAACATTTAATGTCACATTCACAGTCTCCGTGGATGTTATTTAGGTTCTGCGGACAGTGAAGTTATCAGTATTGACATGTGATGTGCTGAAGAGAAGAAAAATGACTCCACAAGAGTTTACTTTTTTTTTAAATTACTGGTTGAAAGTTGTAGGATGATGTCTTGTAGCAGGGTTAAAATATCACGCTCTGAGAACACCCACTGCCTGGGCCAGTACCACTCTCCTATCTATACTGAACTGTCCAGGGCTGCTTATATTGAGCTACTAGTTTCCCCATCGTTTTGCAAGCCTGTTGTTCCCAGTTTGCGTCCATTTGTAAAAGCAAGCGGAAGTGATACAGGTGTCAAGACAGTGCAGGGACTGAGTCCACACATAGTGGTAGGTTTTGTTTCCAGAAGAATGTCACATAACCTGCGTGGTGGTGCTGCGGTACAGTTGCTCGCTCACAACGCCATAGATCCTGACTATGAGTGCTGTCTGTACAGAGTTTGTACGTTGTACGTTGAAAAGACTGGATAGACTTGGCTTGTACTCGCTAGAATTTAGAAGACTGAGGGGGGATCTTATAGAAACTTACAAATTCTTAAGGGGTTGGATAGGCTAGATGCAGGAGGATTATTCCCGATGTTGGGGAAGTCCAGAACAAGGGGTCACAGTCTAAGGATAAGGGGGAATTCCTTTAGGACTGAGATGAGGAAAACATTTTTCACACAGAGAGTGGTGAGTCTCTGGAATTATCTGCCACAGAAGGTAGTTGAGGCCAGTTCATTGGCTATAATTTAAGAGGGAGTTAGATTGTGGTTGTCTAAGGGGATCAGGACAGGGTATGGAGAGAAGGTAGGTACATCTGGATCTCTGAGTTGGATGATCAGCCATGATCATAATGAATGGCGGTGCAGGCTCGAAGGGCCGAATGGCCTGCTCCTGCACCTATTTTCTATGTTTCTATGTCTCCATGACCTGCGTGGGCTTACTCCGGGTGCTTCGGTTTCCTCCCACACTCTAAAGACAAAAAGGTTTGGAGGTTAATTGGCTTTGGTAAAATTGTGAATTGTCCCCTGTGTGTGTAGGATAGTGTCAGTGAGCGGGGAGCGCCAGTCGGCATGGGCTCGGTGGGTTCAAGGGCCTGTTTCCGTGCTGTATCTCTAAACTAACTAACCTAAACCTAGTCTGAATAGACAATAGGTGCAGGATTAGGCCATTTGGCCCTTCGAGCCAGCCCTGCCATTCACTGTGATCATGGCTGATCATCCACAATCAGTACCCCATTCCTGCCTTCTTCCCATATCCTTTCTCTATGTTTAAGAGCTCTAACTAACTCTCTTGAAAGCCTCCAGTGAATTGGCCCCTACTGCCTTCTGAGACAGAGAATTCCACAGATTCACACCTCTCTGGGTGAAAAAGTTTTTCCTCATCTCCGGCTTACCCCTTATTCTTAACTTGTGGCCCCTGGTTCTGGACTCTCCCAACATCGGGAACAAAGAATGCTCCCGACCCGAAACATCAGCTGAAACATTCTTGTGGCCGCTGAGTTACTCCAGCATTTTGTGCCTATCTTCGATGTAAACCAGCAACTGTACAGGATTTTGACAGCAGTTTGTGATCTTATTCACAGGTGCTTGTGTTGGGAGTTTTGGTCTCATGTCCACTGGATTAAGAGTCCAATCCAAAATCCGCTGAACTACTGCATCCGTGATCAATACGTAAAAACTTTTGCAAAAATTTCTTAAACTGCGATATGTTGCCATGCTTTAAATTGTCACTTTGGTCACCTGCAATCAATGCCTCTATATTGTTGGAAGTCTTGGTGAGGAGGTAACTCCAGCGTTACTAGGCAGGCTGAATGCGGTGACCTGCACAACGGGACCAAGCAAGAAGCAATGAGTGAGTGAAGCATGCTGTGGTTCATCTGTTCATAAGTGATAGGAGCAGGATGAGGCCATTCGCACCATCGATCATTTGGTGGGAGGAAGGATGAAACCGAGGGCTGAGTGCCGAGGTTTGTCGAAATCAGTAGTCTGAATGAATTTCCATTGCAGACAGATAATTCTGCCTGTACAATTTCGCAATACATCATCAGCTTATAGTGCCGGTAAGTTTAAAGCTAACATTGGTAGTATTGGTTTCTCAGTGCTGTTGCGATTTGGTAATCTTCTCAATTAAACATTCCTTTGCTGAAGAATGGGGCAGGTGTAGTGTTTTATTGGGACACACACCGTTTCGATTAATAGGTCGCATTAATACATGAAATCTATAATTATTTTATAAGGGTGTAATTTAAAAAAAAAAAAAGACAACAACCACTAAATGTGAACTAAAAGGACTGGACAATCAAGATGAAGGAAAAAAAAATGCTCCCTATGTTGGGGGAAGTCCAGAACCAGGGGCCATAGTCTACGAATAAAGGGGAGGTCATTTCAAACTGAGACGAGAAAAACCTTTTTCACCCAGAGAGTTGTGAATTTGTGGAATTCTCTGCCACAGAAGGCAGTAGAGTCCAGTTCACTGGATGAATTTAAAAGAGAGTTAGATAGAGCTCTAGGGACCAGCGGAATCAAGGGACATGGGGAGAAGGCAGGCACGGGTTACTGATTGTGGATGATCAGCCACGATCACAATGAATGGCGGTGCTGGCACGAAGGGCCAAATGGCCTCCTCCTGCACCTATTTTCTATGTTCCTATGAACCTTATTCTTCAACAGGTTTTTATTATGCTTTGAAGCCTGTTGTTGCAGGAAGTTCTATTGTGATGAGCAGCCTCAGACTTTGTCCTGAATGTAAGAAGAACTTACATTTCAACTTGATCTAACTTCTCTCAGGGGTGCAGTATCTGATTGGTCAACATGGAGTCATAGAGTCTTACAATGTGGAAACCGGCCCTTTGGCCCAGACACCACTTCATATTCTGCTTGGGCAGCTTGCACCCAGCAGTATGAATATTGATTTCTCCAGCCTCAAGTAAACCTTGCTTTCCCTCTCACTCCGTCCCTCCCCCACCCTAGTTCTCCGACTAGTTTCACTGCCCTTCTGATTAGTTTTACTGTTTGTACACCTCGCTGTCACCTTCCCCATAGCTAACAATGTACCATTCTATATTTCCCGATCAACATCTGCTTTGATCTGTAGTTTTCACACCTTATCCTTCCATATCTCTAGACTATCTCTCCCCTGACTCTCAGTCTGAAGAATGGTCTCGATCCGAAACGTCATCCATTCCTTCTCTCCAGAAATGATGCCTGTCCCGCTGGGTTACTCCAGCATTGCCCAACTTGTCCAAACTGGCCAACATGTCCCATCTACCCAATTCCCTCTACACAGTCCCACCTGCCTGTGTTTGGCCCATATCCCTCTAAACCTGTCCTATCCATGTCATGTTTAATTGTCATATGTACCAATAACAGAACAATTAAATTCTTAAGTACTGCAGCATAACGACCCTGTAACACGATAAGTTCATTTATTGTCACATACACCAATTGGTGCAGTGAAATTCACTGGCCAGGTCAGTCATACAATTTAAAAAAGCAACAGATTCAGAAACACACATTTTAACATAAACATTCATCACAGTGACTCCGACACATTCCTCACTGTGATGGAAGGCGAAAATAAAGTTCAAGTCCTTTCCATGTTGTTCTTCCTTGGTCGGGGGCCTCGGGGCCCCCCGTTGACGGGACGGTCTTGACTCTCATAGCCGGCGGCGTTCGGGCCCTCCGCGTCGAGGCGTTCAGCTCCCGCATCGGGGGGGATGTCAGCTCCCCCCCGCGCCGGGCGATCAAACCTCGCGTCGGGGCTGGACGAACCTTCTGCGGCGTTGGAGCTCCTGACTAGCCTCTCCTGAGACTGCGAGCCGTTGATGGTAAGTCCGCAGGCCACGATGGAGCGATCCCAGGCAAGATGGGATCCACTGCTGATTGTTAAGTCTACGCCCCCGCGGTGGGCTCACTGCGACAGTCCGAGGCAGCTTCCAGCTCCAGCGATGGTAAGAGGCCGCAGAGGAGCCCGGAGAATTGTGATCTCCGAGAAAATTGATCACATCTCCAGGAAGTAAGAACTTGAAAAAAAGTGTCCGCCCCTTCCCCCCCCCCCCCACCCCCCCCCCCCCCCCCCCCCCCCCCCCCCCCTCCCCCCACATAAAACAAACAGAAGAACATTAAAACAAACTTTAAACAAACACTAAAAATAACAATAAGGGTGAAAAAAACGAACAGACTGCTGGTGGGGCTGCCATCTCCCTCCTCCGGTGCCCTTCCCCCGCATTGATATTAAAATAAATTAAAGTGCGATAAATTAAGAGCCTCATTACTTGGCCAAAAATAGCCCAAAGTCCTTAGTGCAGCCAAAGACAGTCCTTAAGTTCATAGGTTAGTGTTGCGTATTGTTCAGAAGCCCAATCATTATTGAGAAGAAGCTATTCTTGAACCTGGGGGGGGTCACTGTTTTCAGACCTTTCTGAGCTGGAAAGGATACAGAGAAGATTTACGAAAATGTTGGCAGGTCTAGAGGGTCTGTAGGGAAAGCTTGAGCGGGCTGGCACTCTAATCCTTGGAACGCAGGAGGATGAGGTGATCTTACAGAGGGGTATAAGATCATGAGAGAAATAGATCGGGTGGATGCACAGGGTCTCTTGCCCAGAGTAGGTGAATCGTGGACCAGAGGACGTAGGTTCAAGGTGAGCGAAGGGGAAAAGATTTAATAGGAATCCGAGGGGTAACATTTTCACACAAAGGGTGGTGGGTGTATGGAACAAGCTGCCAGAGGAGGTAGTTGAGGCTGGGACTAACCCAACGTTTATGAAACAGTTAGACAGGTACATGGATAGGACAGGTTTGGAGAGGTATGGACCAATCGCAGTGATCCACACAGTATCACTCTATGACTCTAGATCTATTTGGCAATGTTATTTGTGGGGTTTAGAGGTAATTGTTGCTGTGGTGTGAGCTGTGACATTTGCAGTAAACGGCTCCCTCGTGTGGCCACTTTAAATCATGCAGGTGCTTCTCAGTGCTGGACTGTCGAGGAGATGGTACTGACACTGCGTATGGTTCTGCATTGGCCACTGATGGGGGGACTCATCCTCACAGAGCGTGTGCAGGAAGTCGGTCGCTTTAGCTCAGATGCTGTGGGCATGTTCAGACATAGAGTGTAGAAACAAGGAACTGCAGATGCCAGATTACAATACAAAAGGACATAAAATTGCTTGAGTAACGAACTCAGCGGATCAAGCAGCATCTCTGGAGAACAAGAGTAGGCGAAGTTTCCAGTGGGGGCTGAGTTCAAGTCTGAAGAAGGATCCCAACCCGAAACGTCACCTAACCACGTTCTCCAGAGATGCGGCTTATTTCCAACCTCACCACGTAACGTGTGATTTTAGGTTCTTGAAAGTTGATGTCTTTTAATCCTTTAACGCATGCGTTTCCAACCAAGTACTTGACCAGTTTGAGGCTGTTGTAAGCTAACTGTTCCACCATGGCTCACCTGTCACTGTATTCAATGTTAATTTCTAAGTCACTTCATCTGGAACTATTCCTAAAAACAATTCCTCCTACATTCTGCCTCGCTCGTGCAAGCATCAATATACCATGGACCTGCCCCACGCTGGTCATTCTTTCTTCTCTCCGTTTCCGTCGGGAGAAGATACGGAAGCGCGCACCACCAGACTCGGGAACAGCTTCTTCCCCTCTGTTTGTGTAGGAAGGAACTGCAGGGGCTGGTTTAAACTGAAGTAGACACAAAATGCTGGAGTAACTGAGCGGGACTTGCAGCATCTCTGGAGAGAAGGAATGGGTGACGTTTCGGGTCGAGACTTCAGAATGAAGAAGTGTCACGATCCGAAACATCACCTGTTCCTTCTCTCCAGAGATACTTTCTTCCCCTCTGTTATCAGGCTTCTGAATGGTCGTTCCACAAGCTGCGGTACTGTCCCAATTCACCAGTTAAACTTCATTGTAGACATTGGACTCTTGCTCTACACCTACTGCAATGTTGGAAACTATATTTTTCTCTTTTCTGGCTGTTGTACTTGAGTTTAGTTTGATTGTATTCACGCATGGTATTATCTCATTTGATATAGATAGAACGCAAAAAATGTCAGTACACGTATCAATTCTAAACCTAAACCTAGATTATTTGTGAGTGACGATGTCCGTGTACATGTAAAATAAAACTCTGCCACTTGACGTGCACAGTTTAAAGTCTGTATTGTTAAAATGTCTGACTATGCCCCTCCTCCGCCAAATGTATATTTTATCTGATGCATTGAGTTTAGTTTATTGCCACATGGACTGGGGTACAGTGAGAAGCTTTTTGTTGCCTGCTAACCAGTCAGCGTAAAGGCAATCCATGATTACCATCGAGCCACCCACAGTGTACAGATACATGGATAAAGTGAATAATGTTTAGTGCAAGGTAAAGCTAGTAAAGTCCGAGGGTCACCAATGCGGTAGATAGTAGTTCAGCACCGCTCTCTAGTTGTGTTAGGATGATTCAGTTGCCTGATAACAGCTGGGAAGAAACTGTCCCTGAATTTTGGAGGTGTGCGTTCTCACACTTCTGTATCTTTTGCCAGATGGGAGAGGGGAGAAGAGGGGGTGGCCAGGATGCGAATCATCCTTGATGATGCTGCTGGCCTTGCCGAGGCAGCGTGAAGTGTAAATGGAGTAAATGGAAGGGAGGTTGGTTTGTGCGATGGTCTGGGCTGCGTCCACAATTCTCTGTAATTTCTTGCGGTCACGGATGGAGCTGTTCCCAAAAATGTGCTGTGATGCATCCCGATAAAATGCTATCTACGATGCATCTGTAGAAGTTAATGAGAGTTGTTGGGCATATGCCGAACATCCTAAAGGGCCTGTCCCACCAGCATGTGACTGCTTGCGTCTAGCGCGACCAAACGTGGTGGCTTGAGCCGTACGGCCTCGCGGGGCCGGTTCCACTTCGAACCGCGGAGCCGTATGGAGTTGTGCGGGGCTGGTCCTGACGTCACACTCACCAATCAGCTGGGCAGGAGGCGGGCCGAGTGAATTTGGACGTCGCAGGGCATCAGGCGGTGACGTCATCACGCAACGGCACGCTGGGCGGTGACGTCATTGCGCAACGCCACGCGCTAGGCATACGCCGTCAAGACACTGCGTACGGTGTCATGATGTTGCGTAAGACATCGAGGCGTTGCGTACGGCTTCAATGCAGCTGCGGGCCTGTCGGCCGTTGCCGCGCTGGATTTTGAACAGTGTCAGTTTTTCGGAGCCCCGCGCGATGTCAGGACCAGCCCCGCACAACTCCGGCGATCGAAGTGGGAACGGCCACGCGAGGCCGTACGGCTCAAGCAACCACGTTAGGTCGCGCTCGCCGCATGCAGTTGCATGCGGGTGGGACAGGCCCTTAAGCCTTCGAAGGAAGTTGAGACATTGTGAGCTGAAGGACAGAGAGTGGCGAGTGCCTGAAATATGCAGCCAGCGGTGATGGTGGAGTCAGCCACAACAGTGGCGTTTAAGAGCCTTTTAGATGGTCACATTGATATGGAAGGAATGGAGGGGTATGGATCATATGCAGGCAGATGAGGTCAGTTTAGCTTGGCATTATGTTTAGAATAGACATTGTGGGCTGAAGGGCCTGCTCATGTGCTACACATTTCTCTCTTTTTCTAAGTTATAGTTGTATAATGTGGAAACAGGTCCTTTGGCCCAACTTGCCCACACAGACCAACATGTCCCATCTACACTAGTCCCCCCCCTGCCCGTGTTTGGCCCATATCCCGCTACATCTGTCCTATCCATGTACCTTTTGATTTGTTTATTAAATGTTGCAGTAGTCCCCGCCCCAACTACCTCCTCTGGCAGCCTGTTCCATACGCCTACCACCCTTTGTGTGAAAAAGTGATCCCTCAGGCTCCAATTACAGTTTTCCCGCCCTTCACCTTCACCCAATGTGCTCTGGTTCTCTACTCTGGGTAAGGTACTCTGTGCGTCTATCCAATCTGTGATTTTATACACCTCCATAAGATCACCCTTTATCCTCCTGTGCTCCAAGGAATAGAGTCCCAGCCGGCTGAGCCTCTCTCTGTAGCTCAGGCTTTGACTGTGTTGTTTATTTTCACTGTACTTTAGTACACACGACAATAAACTAAACTAATAAACTAATATTTTTAAGAGTTGGTTTAAGAATTTCGTGTGCTTCTCAAAATATGATTGTTTTTGTAAAATGTTGTAATGTCTTTTGTGTAAGGGGCCTGTCCCACTATACGAGTTTACCCAAGAGCTCTCCCGAGTTTAAAAAAAAAATCAAACTCTCGGTAAGTACGTAGCGGGTACGTCGGAGCTCGGGACGTCTCTTAGCGGCTCGTAACGCTAACGGCAGGCACTCGGGAAACACGGTAAGCTCGTGAAGTTTTTTCAACATGTTGAAAAATGTCCACGAGAGCCCCGAGTACCTACGAGCGGCTATTACCGTAATTCTCCTAGTTCAAATCAGGGGAAACTCGGGAGAGCTCTTGAATTACCTCATACAGTAGGACAGACCCTTGAGCCTTTGAACAACGTTTAATCATACTTGATTAGTAGGGGTGTCAGAGGCTATGGGGAGAAGGCAGGAGACTGGGGTGAGGTGGATCAGCCATGATTGAATGGCAGAGTAGACTTGATGGGCTGAATGGCCTAATTCTCCTCCTATCTCTTATGATCTGCCCTAAAGCCGTCACCGGAATGACGTATTGACTTTTTATTTGACAGTTTGTTCGCAGATCTGCCTCGTGACGATGGAGAGAGCAAATGCTGCACTGAGGAAGCGAAGTCAGGTAAGCACAAGCTGTGGACGTAGCCCAGACCATCAGGCCCAGCCAACCTGCCTTCCATCGACTCTCTCCACCCTGCACGCTGCCTCGGCAAGGCCACCAGCATAATCAAGGACCAGTCTCACCCCGGTCACTCCCTCTTCTCCCCTCTGGCAAGAGGTACAGAAGTGTGAAAACGCACACCTCAAGATTCAGGGACAGTTTCTTCCCAGCTGTTATCAGGCAACTGAATCACCCTCTCACCCGCTCGCGAGCAGCCCTGAGCAACTATCTACCCCAGTGGAGACCCTCGGACTCTTTTATCTTGTACCAAACATTATTCCCTTTATCATGTACCTATGCACTGTGGATGGCTCGATTGTATTCCTGTATAGTCTAGCCACAGGTAGACACAAAAAGCTGGAGTAACTCAGCGGGTGAGGCAGCATCTCTGGAGAGAAGGAAAGGGGGACGTTTCGGGTCGAGACCCTTCTTCTCGCCGACGAGAGTTCAGCAACATAGTCTATCCACTGATTGGTTAGCACGCAACAAAAATGCTTTTCACTGTACCTCGTGCCAATCGGCGACACTAAACGTCGCTAGCCGCCATTAAAATCAGGTTTCATAACATGACCAGCGGCAGATCTTAGTGCGGGGATCATGTGTGCAGCGGTCAAGAGCATTTCGTACGGAGTCTGGACACGACGAGGTTTTTCTAGCCTGTACATTCCCTGCACTCTAATCTGACTGGGATTTGTTTGCTGTTCTTTCCATCAAAGTCATGAAAGTAAGGGGCAAACTAGGGGAGCCATGACAGCACCTGGGGTGGTTCAGATCCATCTGCTGTGGCACGGTGTTTCACACAGCAAGGCACAAATGTCTGAAAAATGAAGAGGAATAACATGGAATCATAAAGACACACAGCGTTGACGCAGACCCTTCATCCCAACGTCCATGATCTCCCTTTACACTAATCCCACATGAATCCTACTTTCTATTAGAGTCATACAGCATGGAAACTGGCCCCTCGGACCAACTTGCCCACACTCGCCAACATATCCCAGGTATTCTGGTCCCACCTGCCTGCACTTGGCCCAAATCGCTCCAAACCCGTCCTATCCATGTACCTGTCCTCATTCTCTCTACACTCCCGACAACTGTCCCAGGTTCTACCACTCGCTTGAGCACTTGGGAGGGATTTTACAGCGACCAATTGACCCACCAACACGCAGGTCTTTGGGATGCGGGTGGAAACCAGAGCGAATACCCACGGGGAGAATGTGCAAACTCCACACAGACAGCACCCAAGGTCAGGTTTCTTCTCCACCAGCTGTGGCAAGCGTGCCGCCCTGTTAGACACAGAGAGTCGTTGAAAGATGAGAATAAGGTGCAACCTTGCTCTGGGTTCAAATAGAGTGCTGTGAAGTCGCTTGGTGCCCAACACTCACACAGTGGCACAGCGATAGAGTTGCTGCCTCACCGCTACAGAGACCTGGGCTCAACTCTGACTATAGTACGGTGCTGTTTGTACGGAGTTTGTACGCTCTCCCTGTGGCCGCGTGGGTTTTCACCGAGTGCTCCGGTTTCCTCCCACACTCCAAAAACTAGCAGGTTTGTAGGTGAATTGTCTTCTGTAAATGATCCCTGGCGTATAGGATTGAACTGGTGTTTGGGTGGTCGCAGGTTGGCGCAGACCCGGTGGGCTGAAGGGCCCCTTCCAACGCTGTATCTCTAAACTAAAATAAACTGGTGCAGAGAGCTCCGTGTTATACAGAGCATAGGAAAACATCCTCGGATAATTAACTTGGAAGTCCATTTATAACCGCAGGCAAGAGAAACCTACCCATTGTCAGCTCAAATGTCCCTCGTGGCTGAGATTCAATCTTCCCTGTCTTTAATTGAGGAGGATTCTATCCCAGATACGAGGGGATCATTAAACAGAGAGAGAACACTGTACATCCACATTTAACACTGGTTCCTCCATTGAATTTCTTTTTAATTAAATTAAAATTTCTCTTTTTCTTATCAGTTATGTGGAAGGGCTAGGTTACTGTGTAAACATTGACCATATTTCAGGAGTACTATTTGGCAATGGAGCACAATGCATCAAACCCGTAGTGAACCAGAGGACCTAGTGGTGGTGAATCTGTGGAATTCATTGAAGGCCAAGTCAGTGGATATTTTTAAGGCAGAGAAATATAGATTCTTGATTTGTACGGGTGTCAGGGGTTATGGGGAGAAGGCAGGAGAATGGGGCTGAGAGGGAGAGGTAGATCAGTCATGATTGAATGGTGGTGTGGATTTCAGCTCCTATCACATTATGAATTATGCCTTTAATGCTGCTGTTTTAAAGCCCTGTCCCACAGTACGAGTTCATTCCAAGAGCTCTCTCAAGTTTTCCCTGATTCGAACTCGGAGATTTACGGCAATGGCCACTCGTCGGTACTCGGGGCTCTCGTGGACATTTTTGAAAATGTTGAAAAATCTTCATGAGTCTTCCCGTGCTTACCTGCCGTTAGCGAGTCTTCCCGAGTACCTACCGTTAGCGTTACGAGCCGCTGAGAGACGTCCCCGAGCTCCGACGTACCCGCTACGTTCATTCTCCGTGCTTACCACGAGTTTGATGTTTTAAACACTCGGGAGAGCTCTTGGAATCAACTCGTACCGTGGGACAGGGCTATTAATCACACGTTTACTTGCTTGCTTAGTTTAATTTAGAGATTCTGTGTAGAAACAGGCCCTTCAGCCCACCAAGCTGAACAGCAATCACCTGTACTCTAAGTCTGTCCTACACACTAGTGACCACTTTTTTTCAAAAGCCAATTAACGTGCAAACCTGCACGCCTTTGGAATGTGCGTGGAAAACCAGAGCACCCGGTGAAAACCCACGCGGTCACAGGGAGAGCGTACCATCCCCGAACAGAGAGCCCACGTAGTCAGGATCAAACCGGGGTCTGTGGCTCAGTAAGGCAGCAACTGTACCTCTGCGCCACTGCTGCTTGGTCCTTGTATTCTGCTGAAAATATCACTACCCAAAGTAAAAGCTCTGAGAAATATGAGAAATTATTGCTTTTAGCGATGTGTTTCAATATCTGCATGCGATAAATTATTTTGTGGTTTGTAACGTTTTCTCTCCCACCTTGCTCTTGATAGTACAATAATCAGATTGAATCAGACATCGAAGAGAATAAGATGCGGGTTCAAAAAACACCATTGAAGGACAAATGCTGCCAGACGGATATCCACCACTATGGCTGCTGTGGACCAGGTACTGTCAAACTCTTTGCTAATAGATTTCCTGCTTAAATTAGCAATCAGAGGAAGTTCTCCATCATTAGAATCATCTGATTTTTACCCTGGTAGGATTAGTTTAGTTTAGATATACAGCATGGAAACCAGTCCTTCAGCCGACCGAGTCTGGACCGACCAGCGATCTCCGAACGCTAGCACTATCCTACACATTATGTGGCCAATTTACAATTTCACAAGTTTACAAGTTACAGGACTAGATTTAGGCCATTCGGCCCATCGAGTCTACCCAGCCATTCAATCATGGCTGATCTCTGCCTCCTAATCCCGTTTTCCTGCCTTCTCCCCATAACCCTTGACACCTGCTCTAATCAAGAATCGTATCTTTATCGAAGCCAAACAACCTACAATCTTGTACGTCTTTGGAGTGTGGGGGGGAAACCAGAGCTCCCAGAGAAAACCCACGTGGTCACAGGGGGAACGTACAAACTCCGTACAGACACCACCCATAGTCAGGGCCGAATCTGGGTCCCTGGTGCTGCAAGGCCCTAAATGATGCTAAATGCTGCTCAGTACACTGCTGAAACGTGCACAACAACTGTACAATGATAGTTAGGGGGCTGTGCTATCTTGGGTGGTGATCTGGGGCAGCGATAACAGCCCTATTTGTTGTTAATAACAAAAGTAGTGCAGGTGTGGAATGCACGATCCAATATCTATGTAATTCATTTCCCTCTAAGAAAGCATAATTGGCTTAAATCCATGGTATCTCAAGTGACAGTATTATTGCAGGGAAATGTTTTTTATAATGAGACATTTAGCAGTAATGATCCAGCTTATTTTAATGTTAAACAAGGGCAGCACAGTGCGCACTGGTAGAGTTGCTGCCTTACAGCCCCAGAGACCTGGGTTCGATCCTGGTTACGGGCGCTGTCTGTATGGAGTTAGTTCGTTCTCCCCGTGACCTGCGTGGGTTTTCTCCGGGTGCTCCGGTTTCCTCCCACACTCCAAAGGTGTATGCTTTTGTAGGCTAATTGGCTTGGTAATATTGTAAATTGTCCCTGCTGGTGTGTGTAGGATAGTGTTAGTGTGCCTGGGTCGCTGGTGAGAGCGGACTTGGTGGGCTGAAGGGCCTGTTTCAGCACTCTTGTCTCTTAACTAAACTAAACAATAAACAGCAGGCATATGAGGACACTGTGGGGCTGTGGGAAAATTCTTCTGCCAGCTTAATGCAAAGCAGAAACAAGCTGCAGAAACCTGGTGGAACCAGCAGATGAAGGAGTTTTATGCAAATATATTGGGTTGGGAGGTTTGTTGCAATGTAACCCAAGGCATCATTTTATTTGTAGCCCTGGATGTGATACTGATTTGGCTCTAAATCAAGTGTAACTTGATCTCTAAAGCTCTTATTTGTTTGTACATTTTCCAGCCTATGTTCAGGAACTAGGTGATCCTCCCTTGTTACAACAGCAGCTTCCGACGTCAAAATCAGGAATTCAGCAAATCATTGAGTGCTTCCGTACAGGTAAACGTTGACGTGCCTTTGATGCATACCTTTTTTTTTTCTCGTTTACTATATTGTTTATGGTGTACTATGTTTACCTATTTTCTGTTGTGCTGCTGCAAGTAAAAATGTCATTGTCCTATCTGGGACACATGACATTAAAACACTCTTGGCCCTTGTGTCTTGGTGAAACTGCAGTGTAAAAAGTGTTACACAAAAAGCTGGAGAAACTCAGCGGGTGCAGCAGCATCTAAGGAGCGAAGGAGATAGGCGACGTTTCGGGTCGAGACCCTTCTTCAGACTGGTCAGGGATCAGGGAAACGAGAGAAATAGACGGTGATGTGGAGAGATAAAGAACAATGAATGAAAGATATGCAAAAAAGTATCGATGATAAAGGGAACAAGCCATTGTAAGTGTAAAAAGTGTTCCTCTACATCAGGGAGTGTCAAACTCATTTTATGTCCACGGGCAAAATGCGACTTCATGCGCGCCGGATTGCGCCGCGAACGCAGTCCGATCCGACACCGCGGACAGCTGCAGCCCGCTCTGCCGTCGGGGAAATCATCCCGCGGACCAGATCGGACCCCTTCGCGGGCCGCATTGGGCTCGGGGGGGCCGCGTGTTCGACACCCCTGCTCTACATAATGGCGCCTGATCTCTATAACTGACATTTATAGACAATTTTTTTCCTAAGTCATGTTAAAAATAAAACTAAGCATGCCATAAATGATAGTGATTGTGTTTCTGGTTAGCTTACTGAAGCACACCAGCGGAATTGTCAGTGTCAGAACCCTATTATTATCTGCAACTCAAACAGAATTAAATTGCTGTCACATATGGAATGCTTTGTTTTACTTTTATCACAGTCCTTACTTTCCATGGTCCCAGTACAGTCTTTTGATAATGATAGAGTCTGAAGAAGGGTCCCAACCTGAAACATCCCATAGAACATAGAACAAGCACAGGCCCTTCGGCCCAGATTGTCTTTGCCGAACATGATGCAAGACCAACATTCATCTTCCTGCATGTAATCCATATCCCTCCACTCCCTGCATATCCATATGATTATCCAAAAGTCTCTTAAGTACCACTGATAGACACAAAGTGCTGGAGAAACCCAGCGGGTCAGACAGTAGCTCTGGAGAAAAGGAACAGGTTATGTTCCTGGTTGGAACCCTTCTACCCTTCTTCAGCTTAAATGCCACTATTTTATCTGCCTCCACCACCAACCCTTGCAGTGCGTTTTAGACACTCACCGCACTGTGTAACAAATAAATTGCTCCGCAAATACATCTCCATTTATCTTTACCCCTCTCACCTTACCTTATGCCCTCTAGTATTTCCCTCCACAGATGTTGCCTGACCTGCTGGGTCTATGTTCTATGTTCAAGATTCCAGCATCTGCAGTTCCTTTTGTCTCTCTTGATAATGTACAGTGGCTTGCAAAAGTATTCATACCCCTTGAACTTTTCCACATTTTGTCACGTTACAACCACAAACGTAAATGTATTTTATTAGGATTTTATGTGATAGACTAACACAAAGTGGCGCATAATTGTGAAGTGGAAGGAAAATGATACGTGGTTTTCAAATCTTTTTACAAATATAAAAAAATGAAAAGTGTGGCGTGCAAAAGTATTCAGCCCCCTTTACTCTGAAACCCCTAAATAAAATCCAGTGCAACCAATTGCCTTCAGAAGTCACCTAATTAGTAAATAGAGTCCACTTGTGTGTAATCTAATCTCAGTATAAATACAGCTGTTCTGTGAAGGCCTCAAGAGGTTTGTTAGAGAACATTAGTGAACAAACAATGTTCCTTGGGCATCATGAAGCCCAAGGAACACATCAGACAGGTCAGGGATAAAGTTGTGGAGAAGTTTAAAGCAGGGTTAGGTTATAAAAAAATATCCCAAGCTTTGAACATCTCATGGAGCACTGTTCAATCCATCATCCGAAAATGGAAAGAGTATGGCACAACTGCAAACCTACCAAGACATGGCCGTCCACCTAAACTGGACAGGCCGGGCAAGGGAGAGCATTGATCAGAAGAAGCAGCCAAGAAGCCCATGGTAACTCTGGGAGAGAGCTGCAGAGATCCACAGCTCAGGTGGGAGATTCTGTCCACAGGACAACCATTAGTCGCGCACTCCACAAATCGGGCCTTTATGGAAGAGTGGCAAGAAGAAAGCCATTGTTGAAACAAAGCCATAAGAAGTCCCGTTTGCAGTTTGCCACAAGCCATATGGGGGACACAGCAAACATGTGGAGGAAGGTGCTCTGGTCTGATGAGACCAAAATTGAAGTTTTTTGCATAAATGCAAAACGCCATGTGTGGTGGAAAACTAACACTGCACATCACCCTGAACACACCATCCCCACTGTGAAACATGGTGGTGGCAGCATCATGCTGTGGGGATGCTTTTCTTCAGCAGGGACAGGGAAGCTGGTCAGAGTTGATGGGAAGATGGATGGAGCCAAATACAGGGCAATCTTGGAAGAAAACCTGTTAGAGTCTGCGAAAGACTTGAGACTGGGGCAGAGGTTCACCTTCCAGCAGGCCAACAAACCTAAACATACAGCCAGAGCTACAATGGAATGGTTTAGATCAAAGCATATTCATGTGTTAGAATGGCCCAGTCAAAGTCCAGATCTAAATCCAATTGAGAATCTCTGGCAAAAGACTTGAAAATTGCTGTTCACAGATGCTCTCCATCCAATCTGACTGAGCTTGAGCTATTTTGCAAAGAAGAATGGGCAAAAATTTCAGTCTCTAGATGTGCAAAGCTGGTAGAGACATACCCCAAAAGACTTGCAGCTGTAATTGCAGCGAAAGGTGGTTCTACAAAGTATAGACTCAAGGGGGCTGAATACTTTTGCACGCCACACTTTTCAGTTTTTTATTTGTAATAAAATTTGGAAACCGTGTATCATTTTCCTTCCACTTCACAATTATGCACCACTTTGTGTTGGTCTATCACATAAAATCCCAATAAAATACATTTACGTTTGTGGTTGTAACGTGACAAAATGTGGAAAAGTTCAAGGGGTATGAATACTTTTGCAAGCCACTGTAACTGGCTATTTTAAGGAGATGTTCAAATTGGTGCAAGCTGATGCAGCAGTGAACAATTAGCTCGTTCATTTTGATGATTTCCCCAGGTAAACTTTGTGTTTGTTTAAACAAATCAATCTCCAATTAAAAGTAAATTGTTGCTGATTTTTATAAAAAGACCAGAAAATAATAATAGAATATTGACTGGCCTTGAGGGGGATACGACATATATTGCCTGAAGTAGATTCATATTGCCCGAGTCGAAGACGAGGGCAATATGGATCTAGTGAGGGCAATATATGTCGTATCCCCCGAAAGAGGACAGTCAATATTGTTATTATTACCCATATCAGACATCTAGAGGAAAATCTTCTATACAATACCCAATATGCATTGCAACATTGTAAATGCCAAAGTCTTCCTGTCTGCCGTTTGAATATCGACATCTAGACCCTTCTCCATCAAATATTCCTTGAATATTGTTACTGCTTGTTTCGTTGCCTTCTTCGTGTTCTGCGCGTCTTTGTTTTGTAAAATCTCGTCAAATTGCTGTTCGTCAAAAGTCGCGAACCTCTTCTCGCAGGAGGCTGCCATTTTGCTTGTTTTGTCGAGAACAAATTCTAAATTTCCCACGCAGCGTCACATTGCCAAGTTCCCGGATGTGAGACCAGGGGAATATAAGACTATATTTACCGCTGTTTTAACACGTAAAGTCCATAGGCGTTCGCAAGAAAGGGGAATACAAGAAAATGTTCCCCTGTTAACCCTGCTGGCACTCAAAACGAAGGGAATACAATTTTGTAAAAGCATAGCTCAGATGTGTGATATGGGTAATAATAAACAATAATTAAATGCAAATTTTAAGGAAATCTTTATTTAAGGGGTTTTATTGACTGCAGGTGTTATTATAAGGATATAGGTTATTGAGATTATCTGTTATCTATTATTTATTATGGATATTGTATCTCAAGTACTGTGTTTATGGGCGTGTTATGCTGCTTCAAGTAAGAATGTAATTGTTCCATTTCAGTACAAATGACAATGAAACGTTCTTGACTCGTGATTTTGTGCCCACAGGGACCACACAATTGAAGCATCTTTTACTGAAAGAGGTGGACACTATCTTTGAATGCAAGTTGTGTCGAAGCCTGTTCAGGGGTCTGCCCAATCTGATTACACATAAGGAGTTTTACTGCTTCCAAAGTCAGAAGATCAATGAACGTAAGTTTATAGACGATGTTCTTGTCGAAAAGAGGTCAAAATGTGCTGATCACTCCGAACAGTTCAAGCCACTGAATTCTCACGTTCGATAGCTCTCCGTGTCCCAGTGGGCTTGGTCTCAAATGAACTTACTCTTTGTGTTTCTGGCTTTATTTTTAAAGCCAGTGTTATTCTCTATTTTGATGGAATTTTTCTGCGGCAGGGACTTAAGGTGCATTAACTTGTTACATCTGCTGGCCCGGAAATGGCAGCTGATCAGATAAAGAATCCTTGGTTGACAAAGGACATCTAAATCAACTTTCACTGTGAGACAACTGCTTTCTCATCCTTACAAAATCGACATCAGGTATAAGACATAGGAGCAGCCCATCGAGTCTGCCCCGCCATTCAATCGTGGCTGATCTATTTTTTGCTTATCAACTCCATAAGGGTTTTCCCCCATTAACCTTTAATGCCCTTACTAATCAAGAACCCATCAACCACTGCTTGTAAAAATACCCAATGACTTGGCCTCCACCACCATCTGTGGCAATGAATTCCACAGATCCACCACCCCCTGGCGAAAGAATTGCCTCCTCATCACCATTCTAAAGGTACGTCCTTTTATTCTGAGGCTGTGCCCTCTGGTCCTAGACTCGCCCACCAGTGGAAACATCCTCTCCACATCCACTCTATTTAGGCCTTTCATCATTCGGTTAGTATCTAATTAAATGAAGAGACAAGTGCCGTTGTGCACCTCTGATCTATTCTCTGTGACCAAATTATGTTTCATACTTGTTCCTGCGTCACTCAGATCTTCAATGAAGACTGCGCAGAAAGTAATGCAGTGGTAAGCTGTAGCTGATATCATATTTGAACCAGTTTGGTTTAAAGTTACGCCCATGACTTTTAACTTTACATACGTATGCATTGATTTTTTAATGACCCAATTACCCCCCCCCCCCCCCCAAAAAAAATATTTTTGCCTTATCAAAAACAGAACATATTTGAAACACTCAGCAGGTCTCTATGGAGGGAGAAAAACAGTCTACTCTTTACATTAATGACCTTGCGGAGTCTAAAGAAGGGTCCAGACCTGAAACGTCACCAATCTATGTTGTTCAGAGATGCTACCTGACCCGCTGAGTTACTCCAGCACTTTGTGCCCTTTGGTAATACAGGGCATTTTGTGAATCAACAATTTTTCTCTCTGCCTGTCTCTTTTATTCTCTCTCCATTTTCTTTCCGTCAAATGTGTTTTGTGGTGTTAAAAGCTGCAAAGCAACGGTTCCTAAACCTGGAGGTAAGAGTTTGAAAATACATACCAAAGATGAAAATAAAAAGCTGGAGTAACTCAGCGGGTCAGGCAGCATCCCCGGAGAAAAGGAATAGGTGACGTTTTAGGTCGAGACCCTCCTTTAGACTCAACCCAAAATGTCACCTATTCCTTTTCTCCAGAGATGCTGTCTGATCCGCTGAGTTACTCCTGCTTTCTGTGTCTATCTTCGGTTTAAACCAGCATCTGCAGTTCCTTCCTACACATTTAGAAAACATACACCTCCAGATTCAGGGACAGCTTCATCCCAGCTGTTATCCGGCAACTGAACCGACCTCTCAGCAGCTAGAGTGTGGTCCTGCCCTCCTATTTACCTCACTGGAGACTTTTGAACTTTCTTTAATCAGACTTCAATGTTATATCTTTGCACTAAATGTTGTAGACTTTATCCTTTTACTTTGTGCCATGGACAGCTCGATCATATGAGTGCATAGATTTGATAGCACGCAGACCAAAGCAATTCATTGTAGTTCAGTACACGTGGCAATAATAAACGAACAAACTAAGAAACAAAATATTCTTAAGCCACAAAGAAAGCCAGTCATTTTGCATTGATTTCTACTTGACCTGATCAGTTTATAAATGGCACCCTGCTCTTTTTGAATCATATTTCAATCCAGATGCAGAGAAAGGGCGGCACGGTGGCGCAGCGGCAGAGTTGCTGCCTTACAGCACCAGAAACCCGGGTTCAATCCTGACCACATCCACCGAGCCTGCGCCAACCAGCGATCCCCGCACACTGCCACTGCCCTGCACATACTAGGGACAATTTACAAATATACCAAGCCAGTTAACCAACAAACCTGTATGTCTTTGGAGTGTGGGAGGAAACCGGAGATCCTGGAGAAAACCCACGTGGTCGCGGGGGGAACGTTCAAACACGTACAGACAGCACCCGTAGACAGGATCGAACCCGGGTCTCTGACGCTGTAAGGCTGCAACTCTGCCGCTAAGCCACCGTACGCCATCGTATGCTACGCCATTGATATCCAAGGCAAAGTCTGATCCAGATCTCTTCTGGCAAGCACAGTAGACCACGTGCCCCATCTTGGCATGATATGTGTGTGTTGTTGTGTGTGTGAGAGGGAGAGGGAGAGGGGGAGGGTATGCACTTAAAATGATAGATATAATTAATGATATCTGTAATTATGAGAGTTGGCACATATCAACAGGAGATTGTTTACATTGCACTGCCGTACGGTGCAATGAAGCGGAGTCTGTGGAGTACTTCTTCCATGGAGAGCTAAACACAGAATCTGTGTACATGCATGAGGCTTTCACCAACACATGGAAGGCCTGGATAGAGTGGACGTGGAAAGGATGTTTCCAATAGTGGGGGAGTTCAGGACCAGAGGGCACAGCTTCAGAATAAAGGGATGTACTGTTAGAGAGGTGATGAAGAGGAATTTAGCCCGGAAGGTGGTGATCTGTGGATATCATTGCCGCAGGCGTCTGTGGATGCCAAGCCATCGGGTATTTTAAGACTTTAGACTTAAAATGCACCGAGTCCGCACAACCCAGTGATCACCACAGGCGCTAGCACTATCCTACACACTGAGGGACAATTTACAATGTTATCTAAGCCAATTAACGTACCAATCTGTATATCTTTGGAGCCTTTAAAGCAGAGATTTGTTGTTTCTTGATTCGTAAGGGCATGAAAGATTATGGGGAGAAGGCCGGGGAGTGGTGTTGAGAGGGAAAAATAGATCAGCCATGACTGAATGGCGGAGCAGACTCAATGGGCCGAATGGCCTGACTCTGCTTTGATATCTCATGATCACAGTCACATGGAGTCCAGTTCCATGCAGTAGAGACTATACAGAGCACTAATCATAGGATTGGATGAGTGGGGAATTTTAAGGATTTCCTAGATTTAATTGCATTTAATATTTGAGTTTAATTTTAACCTTGAACTTTTGTTTGCGTTGCCAGCCAGTACAAAACAACCTCCCTGATATTGGCAGTCTCACTATTAATTAAAGGGCTGCAATTGATTTCCTGGTAATTACTGTCAGTGGGGTCTGACTTGGATCTTTGGAATTTTTTGCCAGTATAAATATTGGACGCCTTTGCTAATGTAAGTGGCAGAGCAGCCAGCTTCATGCAATTGCAATAAAGGCTCGATGGAAAGAAATATCAATGTGTAGCTCACCCGGGAAATTGAGATGGCATCAGATTGGGGAAAAAAAAGTGGCAAAAATTTTAGACTTTAGAGATAGACTTTTGAGGTACACCACGGAAACAGGCCCTTCAGCCCACCGAGTCCACACTAACCAACGATCCCCTTGTACACAACACACCAGGGACAATTTATGATCTTTTACTGAAGCCAATTAACCTACAAACCTGTACATCTTTGGAGTGTGGGAGGAATCCCAAGCACCCGGAAAAAACCTACTCGGTCACAGGGAGAACGTACAAGCTCTGTTCAGGTGGCACCCGCAGTCAGGATCGAACCCGGTCTCTGACGCTGAAAGGCAGCAACTCTACCGCTGCGCCTCCGTGCCGCCATCGATTTGGTGACTGTTTAGGTTTATTATTGTCATGTGTACTGAGGTACAGTGAAAAGCTTTATTTGCATACTCTCCCATGAAATCAGATAATACTCCCCATCAGTTAAAAGACACTTGGAGACGTACGTGGATAGGAAAGGTTGAGAAGGATCTGGGCCAAACGAGGGGAAATGGGACTAGCGTCGATGGGGCATCGTGGTCTGCATGGACGAGTTAGGCCAAAAAGCCTGTTTCCGTACTGTATAACTATGACATCTGTAATTATTGCCCTGTTATTCACCAACACAGCTTTGAGTCTGTTCAGTGACTCAGCAGGACATGGTGAGAAGCTTTCTTTGCATGCTGACCTATCAAATCAGATAATACTATGCATGAATGAAGCCAAACTCAAGGACAATAGGTAGAGTGAAAAGAAAGATACGGAGTAAAGAATATAGGTTTTCAGTATTGTAGTGTAACAGTGCCAGAGAACAAGCCTATTGTCCGCGGTAAGATAGGTTGGAGGTCTGATAGGTCTGTATCCTGACGTATGGAAGGACCATACAGAAGTCTAGTAACAGAGGGGAAGAAGCCGTTTCTTAGTCTGGTGGTGCACGCGTTCAAGCTTCTATATCTTCGGCCAAATATTGGTGGGGAGAAAGAATGATCGGGCTGGGAAAGGTCTTTGATTATGTTGGCTGCTTTCCCAAGGCAGCAGGTGGTGTTGATGGAGTCAGTGGTGGGGAGTCTGGTCTGTGTGAAAGAATGGGCTATTAACATAGAAAAGAGCCAGCACCGCCATCCATTGTGATCAATAACCCGTGCCTGCCTTCTCCCCATACCCCTTGTTGCTCTATCTAACTCACTTTTAAATTCATCCAGTGAATTGACCTCCACTGCCTTCCGTGGCAGAGAAATCCGCAAATTCACAACACTCTGGGTCAAAAAGTATTTTCTCATCTCAGTTTCAAATGGCCTCCCCTGTGGACCCTTTTTATGGATTCCCTCAACATTGGGAACATTTTTCCTGCATCTAGCTTGTCCAGTCCTTTTATAATTTTATATGTTTCTATAAGATCCCCTCTTATCCTTTTAAATTCCAGTGAATACAAACCCAGTCTTTCCAATCTTTCCTCATATGACAGTCCCACCATCCCGGGGATTAACTTTGTGAACCTATACTGCACTCCCTCAATAGCAAGGATGTCCTTCCTCAAATTAGGAGACTAAAACTGCACACAATACTCCAGATGTGGTCTCACCAGGGCCCTGTACAACTGCAGAAGGACCTCTTTCCCCCTATACTCAAACCCTCCCGTTGTGAAGGCCAACATGCCATTAGCTTTCTTCACTACCTGCTGTACCTGCATGTTTACTTTCAGTGACTGGTGTACAAGGACACCCAGGTCCCGTTGCACTACCTTTTTTCCTAATCTAACACCATTGAGATAATAATCTGCCTCCTTGTTCTTGCCGCCAACGTGGATAACCTTACATTTATCTATATCATACTGCATCTGCCATGCATCTGCCCACCACACTCAACCTGTCAAAGTCACCCTGCAACCTCCTAGCATCCTCCGCAGTTCACACTGCCACCCAGCTTTGTGTCATACTTCTACAACGACATCCAAAACTCTCTGCAATTTTATGCAGTCTTGGACAGAGCTGTTACTAAACCAAGCTGTGACACACCCCGATGGTATACTTTCTACGTAGACGTTTTAAAGAGTTGTTGGAGACGGGCTGGTGATCAGCACAAAGGATGGGTTGGTTTAGAGGCCAGTAATGGATACTGAAGAGGAGAACATAAATATGAGAATAATCAGCTAAGAACTGTAAAGGAAGACAGTAAGAGCTGCTACAAATATATGAAAGTAGCAGTTTGTTCCTCAGAAGCTGACATTGGGAATTTATCATGATGAAATATGGAAATGGCAGAGACTTTGAACAAATAGTTTTTTTAATTTATCTTCAAGTGAGAAGACACTCACTCACTCAAACCATATCAGTGATAGTAGGATACAAGGAAGATATTCATTGTGATTATATCAGCAGAGAAAGATAGTATGCAAACAATTGGGCCCAGAGGCTGATAAGACCTCTAGACTAGATGTCCCTTTTCATTGTGAATGAAGAGGCTGCAGAGAAGATCTTCCGAAGTTACTTAGACTTTAGAAAGGTTCCTGTGAAAACCACATGTGATACAGCGTGGAAACAGGCCCTTCGGCCCAACTTGCCCATGCCAGCCAACATGTCCCTACTATACTAGTCCCACCTGCCTGCGTTTGGCCCATATCCCTCCAGACCTGTCCTATCCTTGTACCTGTCTAACTGTTTCTTAAACATTGGGATAGTCCCTGCCTCAACTACCTCCTCGTTCCATTCACCCACCACCTTTTGTGTGAAAAAGTTACCCCTCAGATTCCTATTCAATCATTTCCCCTCCACCTTAAACCTGTCCTCCAGTCCTCGATTCACCTACTCTGGGCTCTGGTCCTCGATTCACCTCCTCTGGGCGTGGTTTTTGGTCCACTGGACACTAAAGGCTGACAGGTACCATCGAGTCCTACTGCACAGAAACAGGCCCTTCGGCCCGACTTGTCCATGCCGACCAAGATGTCTCATCCACGCCAGTCCCAACTGCCCACATTGGCCAGGCGTGGGCATGTTGCCTCCCGTAGGCACCGCATGGATCACTGGAGGCAGAGGTTGCCCATCATCCCAAAATACTGGAAGAGTCTGAGCTGCCGAGGAACTTAGAATGCCAACAAAAGCAGCGGTATCTGAGGAAGTAAAAAAGATTGTGATTTGGCAATTGTCATGTACCTGCACCAAGCCAATATCCATCCAACTCTAAACATCTCTCAGTACGTTTAGTTTGACAAATTTACCAAGGCAATTAACTTACAGGCCTGCACGTCTTTGGACTGTGGGAGGGAACCCGAGCACCTGGAGTAAACCCACACAGGCCACGGGGAGATTGTACAAACTCCGTACATACAGCACCTGTAGTCAGGATCGAACCCGGGTCTCTGGCGTTGTAAGGCAGCAAAGCTACCACTGTGCCGCCCCAGTGTTTGAAATGGATAATCCGGCACCTATAATATAGTAATATTTCCATGGGCCGAATGGCCTAATTCTGCTCCTAGAACTTGTGAACAAGAACTAGATGAGCCTGGAATTTTTTGGTTGCTTTTCCGTACACTGTTTAAATGGCACCATTTAGTCATGTCTGCCACAGTTTAGTTTAATTTATTGTCATATGTACCGAGGTACAGTGAAAAATCTACATTGCTTAGTATCACGTTATGCGATGAAGCATTCTATCAAGCTTTTTTTTCCTATCCCTTGGAACATTGATTGTGTCTGAGGCATGTTATATGCAACAATAACAGCTTGCCAAACTTCTAAACTGAAACAAAACTTGGATTTGGCCACCAATGCGGATTATAATTAAAATGTAAAAATCTATTTTATTCAGTTTGAGTTCAGTCAGTTGCCAAATCCCTCCCAACGGCTCCATAGAAATAGAGACAAATGGGTTATTGGAGTGCAGGTAAAGCATTCAGCATTGTGTGCATTTTATAATGGAGTTGGATAAATTCCTAGACATTAAAGGAATGAAGAAATAGAAGAATAGTGTTAGAAAATAGTGCTGAGGGTAAAGAACAGGGTGGAACGGTGGCACCCGGCCGTGGAGCTGCTGCATTCCAGCGCCAGAGACCCGGGTTCGATCCTGACTACCGGTGCTGGCTGTATTGGGGCCCATATTTCAGGAAGGATGAGAGGGTCCAGAGGAGGGTTACAAGAATGATTCCAGGAATGAGTGGGTTAGCATATGATGAGCGCATGACAGCACTGGACCTCTACTCGCCGGAGTTTAGAAGGTTGAGGGGGGACCTCATTGAAACTTACAGAATAATGAAAGGCATAGATTGAGTGGATGTGGAAAGGATGTTTCCACTGGTGGGAGAGCCTCAGAATTTAGGAGTGGTCTTTCAGATAGAAGGTGAGGAGGAGCTTCTTTAGTCAGAGGGTAATTCGTGGAACTCATTGCCACAAATGGCGGTGGTGGCCAAGTCAGTGGATATTTTTAAGGCAGAGATAGACACATTCTTGATTAGAATGGGTGTTAAGGGTTTTGGGGAGAATGCAGGAAAATGGAATTAGGAGGCAGAGATCAGCAATGATTGAATGGTGGTGTAGACTCAATGGGCCTAATTTCTACTACAATTTGTGAATGTGTCCGTGTGGCCTGAGCCCAGGTCTTGAGCTCTATGAGACAGCAACTCCACCCTCTGTGCCACTCTATGTTTGGCTGCGAGCGTTAGAACATTTCCTGAAGCTCTTTCACCTGGTATGTGGTCAGGGTTTGCTTGGAAGTTGCAGTTGAGCATCTCTTTGGGCATGATGGAGTGGGAGCACATGTAAAACCAATCAAAGCAATATGAGGCCACCTGGAACTGTGAATGAGCAAAATACTGAAATAGTACCAACAGATTTTAACCCAGCAAAGGAGCCCCCTGATTATATTCATTTGGTGCCTTTAATGTAAAGTGACATCTTACAATTAAGTTGTCCATGGAATTACCTGCGCACCATGTAATCGTGTTCAAAAGCCACAAGACCACAGAGTTTTCACCAGGAGTGACAGGTACAATCAGTGAGGTTGGCGTCAAAAGAAGCAAGGTTCTGATTAACAATACCGTGATTCTTGGGTGTGTGACAGCTATCAGGGCACTGAGACGTGATTAATTTATGAAACTGACTTGTAAGCACCAAAGGCAGGTGTAATAATGGCACCCTGTGGTGAGGAGAAATAGAGTTACAGAATTAATGTGGCTGGAAGGAGCAGCTGAAAAAAAAAAGCTTTGTTAAAACCAGAGGTAAAGCGTAAAGCAATGGAACATTGTGAATGGCTGGTGTGTTTTTACAGAATAAAGGTTTGGGGTGCCTATTTGGAGAAAGAATAAACTCTTCTTATAGAGGTGTTTGAAATCAAGAGAGGAACAGATAGCGAAAATGAATCGAGTCTTTTCACGGAGTAGGGGAATTGGGAACCAGAGAAACCACCTTAGGTTTAAGGTGGGGGGGGGGGGGAGATTTAATAGAAACCCACGGGGTTACATTTTCATACAAGGGGTGGTAGGTGTATGGAACGAGCTGCCGGAGGAGGTAGTTGAGGCAGGTATTATCACAGCATTTAAGAGCCGTTTAGATAGGTACATGGGTAGGGCAGGTTTAGAGGGAAATGGGCCAAATGCAGGCAGGTGGCACTGGAATAGAAGGGATATGTTGACCGGTGTGGGCAAGTTGGGCTGAAGGGCCTATTTCCATGCTGTATGGTTCTATGACTCTGAACCTGGAACAGTTATAGAACGCTTCAATTTCTCAATATCTGAGAGGAAGTGTAAACTTTCCTGACTCTAATTGAATGGTCATCTGCTGTGACCATTATTGGCTTGTAATCAGATAGTGTCACCTGGTTGCAGTCAGAAGGCTTGTCCCTTGTTAAAGCTACATTGCAGTGACTTTGAAGACTGACTAGTAGAACATGGGGTGGCACGGTAGCGCAGCAGTACAGTTGTTGCTTCCTTACCCGGGTTCAATCCTGACTACAGCTGCCGTCTGTACGGAGTTTGTACGTTCTCCCTGTGACCACGTGGGATTTCTCCGGGTGCTCCGGTTTCCTCCCACGTTCCAATGACAGGCAGGTTTGTAGGTTAATTGGCTTTTGTAAAAATAAAATGTCCCTCGCGTATAGGATAGAACAAGTGTATGGGGGATTGCTGGTCAGCGTGGACTTGGTAGGCCGAAGGGCCTGTTTCCATACTGTATCTCTAAAATGAAAACATAATCTTGGGATATTTCAGTCAGCAAGCCACAACAAAGCTGCGAGTGATGAGTAGTTTTGAAATATGATCACAATTTAGTTTAGTTCAGATATACAGCATGGAAACATTAAGTTGATCTCACTTCCAAAGTAATTCTATGTTATCCCACTTTCTCACCGATTTCCTACACACACTCAGGCCAATTTTAAAAAGGCCAATTAACCTACAAACCTGCGTGTCTTTGAGATGTGGAAGGAAACCAGAGGAAACCCACGCGGTCACAGGGAGAACGTGCAAACTCCACGCAGCCGGTACCCGTAGTCAGGATCGAACCCGGGTCCCTGGTGCTGAAAGGCAGCTACTCTACCAAGATGAGGTGTTAAGGAACAGGGGAGGCAGAGTAAAGATGGGACTTGAGGCAGAGAAACAAAACCAGCAAGAAGAGCCACAAAACATGCCAGAGGTTTGCATTAGAATTCTGCCGGGTTTATTTGTAAAGGGAGAATTGCAGTGCAAAAAAAAATCCACTTAGTGGCATCATAGCATTGAACATCCTGGTTTTAATGAATTCACAGGCCAAGTGCAAAGAAAATAAAACTGTAGATTTACTTTAGACCCTGGAGATACAGCGGGGAAACAGGCCCATCAGCCCTCTGAGTCCACGCTGACCAGCGATCGCCTCATATACTATCCTATACACCAGGGACAATTTACAATTTTCAATTTTACAGAAGCCAATTAACCTACAAACCCGCACGTCTTTGGAGTGTGGGAGGAAACCGGAGCACCGGGAGAAAACCCACGCAGTCACAGGGAGAACTTGCAAACTCGGTAGTCGGGATCGAACCCGGGTCTCTGGAAGGTGGCAACTCTACTGCTGCGCCACCGTGCCACCCTTAAATCTTGCTCGATTCTGCTACCCCGGACTCCCGTCTAGTAACAATGTCTTCCACAAAGTGCCGAAAGAATCGTGTTGTGAAGTCGATTTGGTAATTTGCAAAACCTCTTGGCCTAACGCCAGTGGAGATTTTGTGAAGGGCTGCCAAATAGTAGCATGCGAAAAGCTGTGTCCGACTAAAGCTCTCAATGGTGAAACATCAGCTGGAATTGAATGACTGTTCAATGCCTTGTGTTAGACTTGGGAATTCACATTTTCTGCCAAACTGTATCATGTGGCGAGAAGCTTTAATGTATCCTTCCTTGGCAGCAGATGAGATGATGCATGTGGCCACTCTGGCGGTCACACTCATGTGCGGTGTAATGGAATAGTTTGATGTTCGGGGAAGTCCTTGCAAGTCTGGCGTCGTTCCAGAGACTTGGAACTTGTTTTTAGCACTCAGTGGGATAAACTGAGACTTTAGGCTCGGTGCAGGGAGCACTGCTTGGCATTCTGACAGCATCCCAACAACGGATGAGGATACTGCATCTCAAGCAGTATCTGGACAATTGAGTGGAGCAGAACCACTGCACCACACGACAATGACATCTGAATTGCAAATATGCACATGTAATGAATGCTGTCTCTACAGTCAACTCTGTGAAATCTCAACCATTATTCTTGGTGTCAACTACACTGACCGGTTAGCACGCAACAAAAAAGCTTTTCACTGTACCTTGGTACGCTCGACAATAATAAATTAAACTAAACTAAAATGTAGTTCACTACTTGGCACGATAACATTTAAAGATGTTTGGAACCGCACATGAATATGAAAGGTTCGAGGGATACTAGACCAAGACCCCCAGCGCACCTATTCCCTACCCATAGCACCCACGGGAGGCGTGGTCCTCCAACTCAAGCCGTTCCTGAACGTAAGATTCCAGCACTCCCCCGCCTCCCTCAGCAATGGGCTTTAATAAAAATTCCAATTACACTTGCCCCTGCGTGTTGCAATAGCAATTTGTCCTCTCCCTCCTGTGAGGTGAAAAGTTCAGATTGTTCCTGTGTCGCAACATTGTATCAAAGTGTGTTGGAAGCTGTCAGGAATGATTTTAACAGTAAAATTCTTGTGAAAGTTGGCATTTTTAAAGCTTTAATCACTAATAACATTAAATATACGATGAAATTTTCACTGAAGGTGATCACAGCTAGCCGAGCCATTGTGACGTCATCAGTTGAAGCTGGTCGTTTTAAATTCAAAGTCTTTTGACTTTTTAAAAGTTTAATCAGTAATGTCGAGAAATAAAGCATGAAATAACGCATAAAATGTTCAGTGAAGGTGATCTCAGCCTCGAGGGGAAATATTTCAATTGGAATATGTAAAAATGTTATCGTTACCGCGTGGTGTTTTTGCGAAGATGTAAAGGCAACCACATATACACACACGAATCCACACGTCCAAGATCAGACTTTTAATAGGTATATGATGATGATGGGCCAAACACGGGCAGGTGGGATTAGTGCAGATGGGGCATCTTGATCGGCATGCGCAAGTTGGGCCAAAGGGCTTGATTCCGTGCTGTATGGCTTCTCCTAATATATCCTTCAAAACTGTGGTTCAACACAGGTTGGGTTCATCTTGAGATTTTTAAACACTTTCTAGTTGTCCTTGAGGGAATTTATGAATTCAGTGCATGGTTCCAGTTCTAGATAGTTTCTCCACATCCCCATTTTTTGTCTTCTTTCTGAGTGTCTCTGTAAGAAGGCTTCGTGGCAGTGAAGGATGAGATTATGGATTGAATCAGGGACCTCTCCAGTGTAGAAACGAGGAACTAGAGGTGCTGGTTTACCAAGGTAAGATACAAAATGCTGGAGTAACCTTGGAAAACATGGATAGGCGACTTTTCAGGTCGGGATCCTGACCACAATCTTGACAAGGGTTGGGATCCTGACCTGTCCTCCTGACCCCGAGGAGAACATGGATAGGTAACCAACCTCTCCAGATGGTCTCCGTTTGCCAATTACCTCCATTTAGATGAGGAAATGTCCAGATTCCCATTGAGTACAGCTTATGCAGTAACCAGTTTATAAAAGGGAAACTTAATGACGACTTGTGAAATGGAATATTACTAAAATGTACTTGTTGGAATAATTCTGCGAGCATTGGCCTAATTTGTACTAGACTGTTAATACTTCATCTCAATGTTTCTTGCTGATTATAATCATTTGGTGGATCGAATGCAGGATACATTGGTCTTCTGGGAAAATTCTAAACACTATGGGGAGATTTCAAATTACATGTGCAGTACATTTATGCAGTACATCCAAAGAAAATCCCCCTTTCCCTCATTTTGCACGCGATTAGCGTGAATGTGCAGAGCAAATATTTTACAGTTTAATGAGAATTTTAAGTAGAAGCTGCCTTGTAAGAATGATTACTTGAATCAGCTGGGAACACTCAAACTGAGGGGGTGACTACACCAGGAGGAAAAGTAGCCCACGAATAATGAGAGGAAAAGTTCTTCAATCAAAGCCTCACTTCTTCAAATTAGTCCTCTAGATTTGACTGCAAACTCTTCTTTGCAAATGAGATTAGTTTAACTTGGCATCAGGTTCAGCACAGGCATTGTGGGCTGAAGGGCCTCTTCTCATGCAATACTGTATTATGTTCTATGTTAATACTTCGTAGTATTGAGAAATTGCTGCACAGTTGGGACATGTTCTTATCCAAATGACACATTTACTTAAGACGTTATCTGTTTGGTTGGGCTTTTCTGTATGGCGACATGGAGAGATTGAGCAGGCTGGGACACTGTTCCTCGGAGAGCAGGAGGATGAGGGGTGATCTTATAGAGGTGTACAAAATAATGACAGGAATAGATCGAGTGGGCTTGTTTCTTGCCCAGAGTAGGGGAATCGAACCAGAGGTGTCCAGAGGAAAGATTTAATAGGAACCTGTGGGGTAACTTTTTTGCAGAAAGGGTGGTTGGGTGTATGGAGTGAGCTGCAGGAGGAGGTAGTTGGGGAAGGTACTATGGCAATGTTTAAGAAACAGCTAGACAGGTACACGGATAGGACTGGTTCCGAGGGATATGGGGCAAACACAGGCAGGTGGGTTGGTGTGGGCAAGTTGGGCTGTAGGGCCTGTTTCCATGCTATATGACTCTTTGGCTGGCATTATTGAGATAAATTGACATGGGTTTTAGGTGAGTGGGGAAAGATTTAATAGGAACCTGAGGGGCAACCTTTTCACTCAGAGGGTGAAAATGATTTCAGAGCAGAATGTTTTGTATTCTGCCTGAAAACCCTTCTTCAGCTGCCCTTTGTTACACCTTCATGGCTCCTGCTGCAGTTGTGTAAATATTCACATTGTCATACAATGATAAACGAGGATAGATAATTTACTAGGCTGTTATAAACCTGTCCCACTTAGACGATTGTTTGGGCGACTGCAGGCGAATGCCGCAAAGTTTTCAACCTGTTGAAAATTTTTCGGCGACAGTGGCGACAATTTTTGCTGTCGCAGGCTGTCATAGATTGGCGTAGGTGGACGTAGGTGTTGTCGTATGTTGTCGCCAGGTGTCGTCGGTGAATTCCATTAAACCTAATCCCTGGCAATTGCCTAAGTGGGACAGGCCCATTAGTGACACACATGGGACACGTTTAACTGCTGAGGCAGTTGTGCGTAGCTGTGGTTCCTCTCCCTTTGCTCCCAGTAGTTAGACCTTTTACTGTCTGTGACTGTTTATGAGGAACATTTGAATGCCCAAAGTGTTAGTAACCACTTGCTCTAGCACTGGAATGTCATTAGAAGGATCCTGTTAACTGCTTGCTTTTAACTGTTAACTGTTTAAGGTCCTCTATAGTGACATTGGAGGATCCTCACTGATGTGTCATATTGCCTGATGGTTTCCCTGCAGTAGATCTGTGAAGGATGGTTGTGGCAGAGTGGATGGTATTTGTTGAGACTTTGGACTTAAGAATGAATCACAGAGTCACACAGCACGGAAACAGCCCCCCCTTTTGGCTCAAATCGTTCATGCTGACCAAGATATTCCATTTAAGCTAGTCCCATTTGTCCACGTTTGGCCCATCTCCCCCAAATCCGTTCCTAAACATGCAGCTCTCCAAGTTTATTTTAAATCTTGTTAATGAACCTGCCCCAACTACCTCCTCTGGCAGCTCTTTCCATATATCCACCACCAAAGTTGTCCCTCGGGTTCCTTTTAAATGTTTCCCCTCTCACCTCCAACCTATGTCTTCTGGTTCCTGATTCCCCTACTCTGGGTAAAAGATTGTGTGCACTCACTCTACCTATTCCCCTCATGATTTTATACACCTCTATAAGATCTCCCCGCGCCTACTGCATTCCATGGAATAAAGTCCGAGCCTGCCCAACCTCCCCCATAGCTCAGGCGAATGAACTGCAAGAACACTGACATCTTCCATGCAGGCTGTGATACAAAATTATAGCTGGTCCTGTTTTTGCCAAACCAGCCTTAAAAAAAGTGAGGGCTTATTGCTTGAGGGGCTCGAAGCTTTGAGTCCTTTATCAACAAATATGGTGAAAACATTGCACCTCTCTTCAAGGGCTTCATTATTCACCTCACCCCTTGTGTGCAGAAGTGCTACCCAACCATCAATCTTCAACTTACACTTTAACAGTATATCTTGTGCCTGTGTGGAAGTTTGCAAAGTACATGTTCAGTTTGTGTGGGAAGGAACTGCAGATGCTGGTTTAAACGGAAGATAGACACAAAATGCTGGAGTAACGCAGCGGGACTGGCAGCATCTCTGGAGAGAACGAATGGGTGACGTTTCGGGTCGAGACCCTTCTTCAGACTTGATGATCAGTCAGAAGAAGGGTCTCGACCCGAAACGTCGCCCATTCAACCTCTCTCCAGAGATGCTGCCTGTCCCACTGAGTTACTCCAGCATTTCCAGCATGTCTATATGTTCAGTATGATGTGAGTTAAAACAAGGATCAGATAGCTAAGATAAGTTGTGTAGAACATAGAACAGTACAGCACAGACACAAGTCCTTTGGCTCACAATGTGTATGCGAAACATGAAGCCAGGTTAAACTAATCTCCTCTGCCTACATGTGATCCATATCCCTCCATTCCCTGCATATCCATGTGCTTATCTAAAATCCTCTTAAATGCCACTAAGCTTACCCGCCTCCACCGTGCCCACCCCTGCCAAGTATGTTCCAGGCACCCACCACCACCTTCTGTGTAAAAACAATCTTGTCCCAACACATCTCCTTTAAACTTCTCCCCACTCACCTTAAAACAATGCCCTCTAGTCTGTGACATTTTCACCACATGGATAAAGGTTCTCACTGTCTATACTATCTATGCCCCTCTTAATTTTATAAACTTCTATCAGGTCTCATCCCAGCCGCTGACACTCCAGAGAAAACAATCCAAGTTTGTCTAATACTTTGTAATTCAGGCAGCATTCTGGTAATCCTTTTCTGCACCTCCTTCAAAGCCTCCACATCCTTCTTGTATATGGGGTGATTAGAGCTGCACTCAGTACTCCAAAAGCGGCCTAACCAAAGTCCTATAGAGCTGCAACATGTCTTCCTGACTCAATGCTCTGGCTGATGAAACAAGCATACCATATATATGTATAACTCGCTGTCACCTAGCCCACAGCCAACAATGGGCCATTGTGGGCTCTACTTTCCCTTGATCATCATTACTTTTAACTTTTTATACACATCTTTCATTCATTTGTTCCATATCACCATCAATACCTCTAGATGCCCTTTCCCCTCAGCCTGAAGAAGGGTCTCGACCCAAAACATCAACTATTCCTTTTTCTCCAGAGATGCTGCCTGATCCGCTGCGTTACTCCAGCTTTTTGTGTCTACCTTTGGTTTATACCAGCATCTGCAGTTCCTTCCTACAGATACTCTAGGTCTTCTTTACCACCCTAAAGTTAGGATTTTAAAGGCACATACAGATATCCAAATCACGTGGAGCGTAGCAGCTATCTAATGTTTATTGAATCAATGGGAGTTTGGGGAATGGCTTCACTGTGTCTGCAATCATAATTGTAAAGGCTTACACAATAACCACAGTTATTGTTTCCTTTCTTACCAATTGTCACAGTCCACACCATTTATCTGAAGCACAATTGTTGTAATGGTCACCCAAAGATTCACTTCCTTCAGCCACTAGCTCCATCCAGATGTTGTCACGCTGGAAAGGGTACAGAGAAGACGTACGAGGACTAGAGGTCCGAGCTACAGGGAGAGGTTGAGCAGGCCGGGCCTCATTCGTCCTTGGAGCGCAGGAGGATGAGGGGTGATGTTATTGAGGTCATGAGAGGAATAGATCGGGTAGGTGCACAGAATCGAATAGATCGGGTAGGTGGGGGAATCGAAGACCAGAGGACATAAGTTTAAGTGAAGGGGACAATATTAAATAAGAATCTGAGGGGTAACTTTTTCAAATAAATGGTGGTAGGGGTACGGAACAAGCAGCCAGATGAGGTAGATGAGGCAGGGATTATCCCAACGTTTAAGAAACAGTTAGATAGGTACATGGAATAGGACAGGTTTGGAGGGATATGGGCCAAACACAGGCAGGTGGGACTAGTGTTGCTGGGACATATAGGCCGGTGTGGGCAAGTTGGGCTGAAGGGCCTGTTTTCACGTTGTATCGCTCCATGACTCTATAACAGTGAAACAAAAACGGTGGTTGATATATTAATAAGTTCTTGTCCAATGCAAGTCATGTACTGTACTTATTTGGGTCATCCACAACCAAGGCACCAAAAAAAACTTTGCTGAAATAAGCTATAGAAATATTCATAAGGTTTTTTATGGATTTATTCTTGTGAGTAAATTCAGAGTCTCAGGTTTTATGTAATGTAGTCAACTGGATATAATTATTGTAAACCCCAGTGCAAATATTGTCTCTGAATATGTTACCATTATTTCACACATAAATAACAGTGTTTCCAAAAACTCCTGAGCGTGTATATTGGACTACAGCCAAGAAACACCTTGTGAAATAGCATCTTGCTTCTACTTTCAGAGTTAGACTGGCTGCAGTTTAAAGCAGTAGCCTCGAACCACACTCGTAATTCGCTTGGGCAGTTGACAGCCCAGCGGTATGAGTATTGATTTCTCTAAGTTCAAGTAACCCTTGCACCCCCTCTCTCTTCATTCCCTCACCCACCCAAATCGTACCAGCCCCAAAGTCGTCTCGTTGAGTCACATTTGTCTGTTACCCATTCTCACCCAGCCCACAGCTAACCATTTCCTTTATCATCGGTACTATTTTTGCATATCTTCCATTCTTTTGTTCTATATATCTCTAGATCTCTCGTTTCCCTTTCCCCTGACTCTCAGTCTGAAATGTCACCTATTCCTTTTCTCCAGAGACGCTGTCTGACCTGCTATGTTACTCTAGATTTTATGTCTACGGTCTAAACCAGCATCTGCAGCTCCTTCCTACACCACTCTTATTTATGTTTGAAGTAGTGGGAACTATTATAGAATGACAATTAAAGTGACTGCATTTCCCTCCGAGTGTACACTTGATGAGTAATTGCTTCATCTACCAACAGCAGTAATTTTGTTCAACTTTTGCCATCATGTCTTGCATTTTTACAATAATAATAATTAAAAGACTGATTGGAAATATTGGTGAGAGCATTGTTAATCTAGTTCTGTGGCTTAATTATAATGAAAGCAATTCATCATTTTTAATAACTTTGCAATGGCTGTTGCAGTATGACAGAAATTTTGTTGAGATAAATAAATGTATTGGAATATGAAAGAGAAGTATAATAGTTTTTATCCTTACTAGCTTGCGGTGTATGTTTGATGGTCACTTTGAATGTGCCACCACAGGAACGTGCACTGCAGGGGCGGTACAGTGGTGCAGGGATAGAGTTGCTGCCTCACAGAGCTAGAGACCCGGGTTCAATCCCGACCTCGGGTGTTGTCTGCACGGAATTTGTACGTTCTCCCCGTGACCGCGTGGCTTTTCGCCGGTTTCCTCCCACATTCCAAAGACATCCAGGTTTGTAGGTTAATTGGCTTCTGTAATTTGTTCCTAGTGTGTAGGATAGAACTATTATGGGTGATCGCTGGTCAGCGGGGACTTGGTGGGCCGAAGGGCCTGTTTCCACACTGCATCCTTAAACTAAACTACAGGCTTCTGTGTAATTATTATGGTAACTATCTGCTGTGTTTTAACATGGTCCATGCCAAAAGTACTTTATTGCCTTCAGAGAACTTGAAGTTATTTGAGGTTATGGTGTTTAATAGTCTGATGGGTGTCATAAGGGATATTGCTTGACCTTGAGGTAATCAGCTATAGGGAGGCTTAGGGCAGGCTAGGACTATATTCCTTGGAGTGCAAGAGGCTGAGGGGTGATCTTACAGAGGTGTATACGATCATGGGAATAGATAGGATGGATGCACAGAATCTTTCACTTGTAGGGGAATCAAGAACCAGAACCAGAACCAGACATAATCCCGTGACTTCTGTTGCTCCAGAAAAACGGAAAATCCGGCACGGCTCTGGAACCAAGTGTACCAGAAAATTGGTGATGAACCTGTACTAGTTATTGTTGGGGATATGAAAGGCGATGCAAACACAAGTCGCGGTGGTGCATCGGGTAGAGCTGCTGCCTTACAGCGTCAGAGTCCCAGGTTTGATCCCGACTGCGGGTGCTGTCTGTATGGAGTTTGTACGTTCTCTCTGTGAACCGTGTGGGTTTTCTCCGGGTGTTCCAGTTGCTTCCCACACTCCAAAGATGTACAGGTTTGTAGATCAAACGTGAGTGTAGGATGGTGTAAGTGCGCGGTCTTGGTGGGCCGAAGGGCCTGTTTCCGCGTTGCATTGCTCAACAAGGATTCTAATATTTAACCGTGTTTTAAAATGTTATTTAACAAATACCCTTAAAAATAAAAATCCTCATGTATTATGTCCAGGAAAGGAAAATTCACTGCCTCCTAAAATTAATTTTAAAGGAAAATAGAAATGATTTAACTGCCTTCATGTTGGTCAACAGAAAGAAAGAGGTTTATTGATTGATTTTCAATAGGTGTTGAAACAAACACTGAATAGTTTAAACATGTACACTGTTGCAATATCGTGGGATGACTTTGAAATTATATTGATTGAATCCAGATTTTGAATTTATGATAATATTAGATTGCTGAAATTTAATCATTACTTCCCTCTCTTCAGATTTTCCAGATTCGAGTAACAAGCAGAACCAGGCCATACGGGAGCTTTTAGAAGCAATCTATCCTCGAGCAGATAACCAAGACTTTATCATTAAACTGGAGCCCATTGAATCGAACAAGAACGCCGTGTTCCAGCGTGTAACCAGGCCGACGACCCAGCCTTCAACGCCGAGCCCTACAGCGCACAGGCCCCCAGCCCCGTGTTGGTGCCGGAGCCGGAGGTGGAGCAGGTGGTGCCAGTGGAAAGAGCCGCGAGTGGTGAGTTCGATCCCCGCCGAGGCCGTCAAGAAGAAGGGAGCGGCCCCGCCAGCGGCGGCGGCGAGGAAAGCACGGGGCCCGCCGACGCGAAGGCCGAGATCCCCGAAGCCTCCAGCCTCCCTCCCCACTTGATCTGCTGCATCTGCGGGAAGTCTTCAACTCCCGGCGCAGCGTCCGGCGCCACATCAGGAAGGTGCACAAGAAGAAGATGGAAGAGCTGAAGAGGTATATCGGCACCAAGGGCAGCAGGGGAAGCTGCCAGAGCCTCTCCTCCTCCAGCGGCGGCAACAACAGAGCCGGGTCTGGTCTAGGACCATGGGCGCCGCCGCCACCTGCACCAACTGCCCCGTCTGCAACAAGTTCTTCGCCTCCAAGGCCAATGTGCGCCGACACTTTGACGAGGTGCACAGGGGCCTGCGGCGGGACTGCATCACCCACGAGGTGGCCACCAAGCCGGGGCAGCCCCTGAGCCTGGAGGAGTCGCCGCCGGAGCAGCCAGCAGCCCCGGCTCCTCGCAAACGCAAGCCCCCCTCCTCCTCCTCCACCACCACCACCACCACCACCACTACTACCTTCCCCAAGCCGGGGTACAGCCTGGCCGCCTGCAAGTGCCTGCTGTGCAAGAGGACGTACAGCTCGCCCATTGTGCTGAAACGCCACATGGTGGCCTTGCACAAGATCAGCCTGGTCGAACGCCCGTCCAAAGGGGCGGCCGAGGGAGCAGCGCCCACCGGGGGAGGAGGAGGAGGAGGAGGAGGCGATGGGAAGGTGACGGGGACGGAGGCGGTCGCCGTGGCCACGGTGCCGGGTGCCGACACCCCCGGCGGAGCAGAGACGACCCCCTCGCCCACCGCCAAGGCAAGCGCTCCCCAGGGCGACACCAAGAGCTCCGGCCGACAAGAGGCGGCCGACAAGAGCAGCGGCCCTCTGCCCAAGCTCAAGGGGGTGAAGCAGGAGAATGACAGCCCCCGGGCTGCCAGCCCAGCCGCCGCCGCAGCCGCCGGCCAGAGCAAAGCCAAGAAGCCCAAGCTCTCCATGGGCTTCGACTTCAAGCAGCTCTACTGCAAGCTGTGCAAGCGGCAGTTCACCTCCAAGCAGAACCTGACCAAGCACATCAAGATGCACACGGACGGCAACAACATCTACGTCAAGTTCTACAAGTGCCCGCTGTGCGACTACGAGACCCGGCGCAAGAGGGACGTGGTGCGCCATGTCACGGTGGTGCACAAGAAGTCCACCCGCTACCTGGGCAAAATCATCGCCAACCTGGAGAGCCGGGCGGTTCAAGAAGCCCATCGAGTTTGTCCTGAACCGGGCGCCCAAGAGGGGTCCCCAGAGGGACGAGGGCAGCAGGGTGGTCACCGCCGCCACCATCAAGACCGAGGGCGCCTCCGCCTCCACCTCCCCGGTCTCGTCCTCGCTGGCTGGCAGGAGGAGCGAGAGCCTGGCGGAGCTGGGCACGGAGGTGAAGTTCACCAAGCATTTCTCCCTTCACAAGTGCACTCACTGCGGGAAGGCCTTCGCCAAGAAGACCTACCTGGAACACCACAAGAAGACGCACAGAAGCTCCGCCCTGGCGTTGGAAAATAAACATATTGGCCGCAGCACCCGATCCAAAGCCCTCTTGACCGGTACGGGAGCAATGTCTGTCATTCAGTTTAACTGTTTTATTTTTCCATTGTTACTTTATCCCATATCTTTCATTTATTATTCTTTATCTCTCTACATCAATTTCTATATATCGTCATTACTTTATCCCCTATCTTTCATTCAAGTCGTCACTTTTATTTATATAGCACATTTAAAAAACAACTCTCGTTGGCCAAAGTGCTTTACATTGGTATAAAAATAGTCTAACAAACAACAGTGGTTCATAGATTAAATACCAAAATTCATTGTTCTTTATCTCTCTACATCACTGTCATTTATCTCTCATTTCCCTCATCCCCCTAACCAGCCTGAAGAAGGGTCTTGACCCAAAAACATTCCTTCCTACACCAGTCGTTTAGTTTAGTTTTCGAGATGCAGCGTGGAAACAAGCCCCTTCGTCCACCAAATCCGCACCGACCAGCAATCCATGCTCACTAACACTATCCTACACACACTAGGGACAACTTACACTAATACCAAGCCAATTAGCCTACAAACCTGTAATGCCTTCGGAGTTTGGGAGGGAAGCGATCTTGGGGAAAACCCACGGGGAGAACATACAAACGCAGTTATAGTTCAGAGATACAGCGTGGAAACAGGAATGCGGACTTTCTGGTTAATCCAAGGCTTCTGGTTAGGGAACACTTGGATGGTCTTTGCAAGGAACACACTCCTCCACTCTTTTTCCTCACAGTAATGTAGTCAGTAACAACTGTAGCATATTCATTCAGGTCCATTGTCAAGCCCTTGAAAACTGGCATTCTCAGAAGTCACTCTTTGCTTTTGACTTTGGAACAACAGCGTGGAAACGGGCCCTTCGGCCCACCAAGTCCGCGCCAACAAGGGATCACCCCGTACACTAGCACTATCCAACACACGAGGATTTCTGTAATTTTACAGAAGCCAATTAACCTACAAACTCTGTACGTCTTTGGAGTGTGGGAGGAAACCGGGTATCCCAGAGAAAACCCACACAGCTCACGGGAGGAACGTACAAACTCCGTACAGATAAGTATCCGTAGTCAAGATCGAGCCAGGGTCTCTGGTGCTGCAGAGTTGCTGTGAAGAATCAAGAACTGAGATTGTATCACAACCTGACCCTTCACGTAATTTGTGCGTTGACATTGAAGAGTAAGAGAGGCCTCTAAACCTAGAAGTAGAAACAGGAACGGCAGATGCTGGTTCACTAAAAAAAAGACCGGAGTAACTCAGGGCAACATTAGGGCGCACAGTGGAGTAGCGGTAGAGTTGCTGTCTTACAGCGCCAGAGACAGGGTTTGATCCTGACTACAGGTGCTGTCTGGATGGACTTGCTACCTTCTCCCCGTGACCGCGTGGGTTTACTGCTCCGGTTTCCTCCAACATTACAAAGATGTACAGCTTTGGAGGTTAATTGGCTTCGGTAAGTCATTAAATTGTTCCCAGCGTGCAGCGTTGGTGTTGGTGTACAGGCTGGTCGCTGCGGACAAGGGACTGCTTTCCGTGGTGTGTGTCCAAAGTCTAAAGCATCCCTGGAGAACAAGGATGGGTGATGTTTCGGGTTGTGACCCTTCTGAAGTGTCCTGACCCAAAACATCACCCATCCATGTTCCCCAGAGATACTGCCTGACCTGCTGTGTTACCCTAGAACTTTGTGTCCTTTATTGACATTTGAAACCGTTCTCTATGTACAAAAGGACAACAACCTGTCAGATAGGGTATAGTCTTGGAGCTGCTAAGTTACTTGAATAGGAACCAGAATCGTTACATATTAATTCCAATCCCACTACATCACCAAAGGGAATTAAATTTTAGTAATTAAATAAAGATGGATTTACAACTAGCTTCTGTAATAGTAACCATGAAATTATAGGTAATTGGTATAAAAATCCATTTGGTTCCCTAATGTCCTTCAATGGAGGACATCTACCCTCCTCTGTTACTCCAGACTCCATTTTAAACTCTTAATGGCTCCCCATCAGATTCATACAGTGTGCTAACGAGGGCCCTTCGGCCCAACTTGCCCATGCCGACCTACTGCAGATTAGCATTGGTACTCGGTGAGTTATGATGAACCCAGATTGTATTGTAAGAAGGGGTGTGAGAAACAGATGCAGTAATTGTTTTGTAAATAACTTTAGCTAACTTTAGATAAACAACTTTGGCGGCATGGTGGTGGCAGCGGGTAGAGTTGCTGCCTTGGTGCGCTTGCAGCGCCGAGACCCGGGTTCGATCCCGACTAACGGGTTTTTGCCTGTACGGAGTTTGTACGTCCCCCCCTTGACCCCGTGGGTTTTTCTATGAGCTCTTTGGTGTCCTCCCACACTCCAAAGACGTTACAGGCGTGTAGGTTCAATTGGCTTGGGTTTGTGTACTTGTAGAAGTGTAATTTGTCCGAGAACATATAATTACTCTACTGATCTGAATGCTGATTTAGTTATAATGGGAGTTATTTTTTATATTTCTGCCACCAGTTTGAAAGTTCAGTTCACCAACGTCAATGTAATCAGTGGTAGAGTTGCTGTTTTACAGCATTAGAGACCCGGGTTCGATCCTAACTACGGTGATGTGTGTACGGAGTTTGTACATTTTCCCTGTGACCTATTTGGGTTTATCTCCGGGTGCTCCGGCTTTTCCTCCCACATTCCAAAGACCTTGTCGGCTAATTGAGTTCTGCCCTCACGTACTAGTAATATGGGTGATCATTGTCAGCATGGACTTGATGGGCCAAAGGGCTTGTTTCCATGCTGTATCTCTAAAAACTGAAAAAAATCTAAATGTTGTAAGTATGTAAGTAGGTGAGTAAGTTTATTGGTCAAGTATCGTCGCATACAAGGAATTTGCCTTGGTGCTCCGCCCACAATTAACAACATGACATACAATGACAGTTACGAATGACTCAGAAAACACTAAACATTAATAATAAGAAGACATTAATGATAAAACACCATTGATCAAGCATGTGAACCAACAAAATACCAGATCAAAGGGAGGCTACAGATTTTGGCTGTTGAGTAGAGCCTGTTGAGTTGAGTAAGAACTTGATAAGAGAGGGATAAAATGATTCAACACATAATATTCTTGAGTAGTCAGGAATTCAACTTCTGGGTCTTTTCTTTGGTCATCAGGTTATTTTTTCTTCGCGATTTAGCCAGACCTGTGCATGAAATCTGAGCCATTTCATCGAGTCAAAGACGCACGATATGGAAACAGGCCATTCAGCCCACCACATCCAACCTTGGCACCCATCTTCATTAATCCCTTCTCCCTGCAATGGGGCCCGCCTGAATCCTTCTGAATCCTAAAGGGCCTGTCCCACTTTCACGACCTAATTCACGACCTCTGCCGAGTTTGCCCTTGACTCATACTCGCAGCATGGTCGTCACAAGGTCGTAGGAGGTCATGGGTCGGTTGTAGCAGGCCCTGATGCTAGTCGTAGGCACTTGTGGCATCACGTTGGTCGGGGCGTTTATCTAGCATGATGAAAAATGTCCACGAGTAAAAAAGGTCGTGAAAGTAGGGCTGGCCCCTTAAGCAATTACAGCCCTCACCTAGAGATTTCTTCACTTTGGTTTCATTTCAAATATTAAATATTTAAAAACATTACAAATTGCCATGAAATTTCATTCCTGGATGCAAGAGTTAAAAAAAAACTTTAAAAATTGAGCTACAGGGAGAGGTTAATCCTTGGAGTGCAGGAGGATGAGGGGTGATCGTATAGAGGTTTACAAATCATGAGAGGAATAGATTGCGTAAACTTGTCCAGAGTAGGAGAATCGAGAATCACAGGACATTGGTTTGAATTGAAAGGGGGGGGGAAAGATTTAATAGGAGCCTGAGGAGTAACATTTTACACAAAGTGTTGTTGTGGGTGCATGGAACAAGCTACCTGAGGAGGTAGTTGAGGCAGGTACTATCACAACATTTAAGAAACATTTAGACAGGTTCTTCATGATAGAATAGGATTGAAGGAAATGTGGGCCAAATGCAGGCAGGTGGGCCGAGTGTATGATGGAGCATGATGGTCGGTGTGGGCAAGTTGGGACGTAGGGGCCTGTTTCCACACTGTATGCATGTGGCCTCTGTGACTAATACGTTTCTGTTGTTGCCCAGCCATAGAGTGATACAGTGGTGTGAAAACAGGCCCTTCTAATCCCACTTGGCCAATTGATCAAGTCCTGCTGCAGCTTTTCAGACAACCATCTTCACCATCTGCAAAACCAGCCACTTTTGTATCATCATCTGCAAACATGCTAATCATCTTGCCCTGTATGTTCTCATCCAAATCATTGAGATAGATCACAAACGTAACGGGCCCAGCACCGAACCCTGAGGCACTAGCCCTCCAATCCGAGAAGCAACCTTGCCGCTATCACCCTCTGCTTCCTTCCATGAAAACCAATTTGCAATCCTTTTCAACTATCATCTCTCCTTGATCCCATGCGTTCTAACCTTTCAGGTCCAGCCTTTAGCTGTAGGTTTACCAGCCTGATCAGGTCAGACCCTTTCTGGGAATGGCAGGTTCTTTCTCTCACCAAAAAACGCCAATGATTTTTATCAAGACAAATATGCTTCAACTGCAAATTCATACCGTATATAAATGATTTGGAGACACTGAAATGCAACACACAAGGGTTTACTGAGATAGATAATTCAACAAAGTTACAGAGTGCATATGCACATTTATTAATAATAGATTCTGAAGTTAAGAGGTGCACCAGAAATCAGGCTGGAGTATCAGGAAGCAACTTCTAATCTCCAGCAACTCAGAGAGTCAAATTAAAGACATCACTCGTATCTTACCAACCTATATAAAAAGGCTGTAAAACATGCCTACAGAAAATTAATATTTCAACTTAAATGCAGCAGCATGATGGAGTGGTAATGAATTTTTTAAAATGCAATATTTGAATAGATTACTTGTTTTGTGGGTGCCTAAATATTGTTCATAAGTTCTAGAAGCAGAATAAGGCCTTTCGGCCTATTAAGTCCACTCTGCTATTCAATCATGGCATGATCTTTCTTTCCCCTCCTCAAGCCTATTCTTCACTTACTTTTCCCCATACATCTCTGACACCAGTATGAACCTATCAATCTCTGCCTTAAAAATATACATCGACTTGGCCTCTGCTGCCTTCTGTGGCAATGAATTCCCACAGATTCACTACCTCTGAATAAAAAAACCCTCCTCCTATCCTTTCTAAAGGGGCTGTCCCACTTGGGTCGACCTAAATCTGCGAGTTTAGAAGAGTGTCTTTGACCTTCAAACTCGCAACATGGTCAACACACTGGTCCAATGAGATCCTATTAGGTTGCTGGAACTCTCCTTCATGCTCACGGGAAGTTCCCGAATACTCGTGGGCCTCTGCTAGGTCGCGGAAAAATTTTTCAGCATGTTGAAAAATTTCCCGCGAGTAAAATTTGGTCGGCATAGGGTCTTTTTTAACTCGACTTGCAGTGCAGTGGGGTCGCAAATTTACTGACAGGCAGTCGGCGCAGCACAGGCAATCTCAGTCGCTGACTGGGCATTTTGATTGGCTCATTGGCGCTTCAGACCTAGGAAGACCTACCGGTAGATAAAATTTTGCCCGCTAAAATTATTAATTTCTTATACAAGAACAAGAAAAGAACAAAACAAAAAAAAAAATAGAAAAAAAAAAAAGAAAAAAAAGAAAAAAAAAAAAAAAAATAAAAGAAAAAAAAAAAAACAAAACACAAAAAACTAAAAAGAAAAACAAAGCACCGCCACCGCCACCCCATCCCCCCCCCCCCTCCCCCCCCCCTTCACCCCCCCCGCACACCCCCCCCCCCCCCCCCCCCCCCCCCCCCACCCCCCCCCCCCCTCTCGCCCCACCCCCCCCCTCCCGACCCCCTTTCCAACACCCCTCCCACCCCCCCCCCCCCCCCCCCACCCACTCCCCCCCCCTCTGCCCCCCTCCTCCCCCCCCCCTCCCCCCCCCCCTCGCCCCTCCCCCCCTCCCGCCACCCCCCCCCGCGCCCCGTCCCCTCCCACACCCCCCCCCCACCCCTTCCCCCCCCCCCGCCCCCCTCTGCCCCCGCCCCCCCCACCCTACGTTCCCCCCCCGCCCCCCCCCCCCACCCCCCCCCCCCCCCCCCCCCCCCCCCACAGCTCACCCTCCCCATCCCCACCCTCCCCCTCCCACAACGCTCCCCCCCCCCCGCCCCCCTTCTCCGCCCACCCCACAACACCACCCCCCCCCCCACACTCACGAACACCGACACCACAAACACACCACCAGTACCAAACCACAACACAACACAACAAATTAAACAACCCACAACAACCCACCCCAACAACCCCCCTCTCCCCCCCTACCCCCCCAACCCCACGCCCACCCACGCACCCCTCCCCAACCCCCCAGCCCCCCACCCCCCCCCCCCAAACCCCACCCCACCACCCCCCCACCTGCGTCACCACGCCCACTAGGCCACCGGCACCACCCCCCCGACCCCCACCCCCGCCCCAGCCCCACATCCCCACCCGCCCCCACCCCAACGACCCACCACACTGTCCACACCCTACCCCGTCACCCTCCCCCCCCCCCCCCCATCCCCCCACCCACCCTCTCTAAAGGACTTACCATACACTGTGGCAGGTGTTTACCTTCCTCTTCATCGTAGCAGACAGTGTTCTCCCCCCCCCCGCTTTCCCTGGCCCCCACATTCGCGATGTGGTGTGTATGTGTGTGTGTGGTGGGTCGGGCGGTCGGCTGTCCCGAGTCCAGGCTCTCGTGGTTTCATGTCCTGGACGTACGTCGAGTCCAGCTCGAGGCATTTCCAGGTGAGTAGCCCTCGAGCTGGAAGGCCGAAAGCCACTCTTTTTAACTCACGGATTAGATCGCCCCAAGTGGACAGCCCCTTAAACGGTACGCCCAAACGGTTAGGTCCTCCGTCAGTGTGAACATCCTTTCCGCATCCACTCTATCCAAGGCCATACGGACTAGTTCGGGTAATTTCGATGAGGGTCGGCCCCTCATCCTTTCGAAACTCCAGGGAGTTCAGACCAGTTGGCCGGTATATGGATATAAATCAGCGAGGATTAGTATCAGCATCAAGTGTTAAAATAAAAATTTTGGGGTTATATTGCAACAAAAGCTCCCAACTTGAGCTATGATGAGTGCCGGCAGAACATTCTCATATGTTCCACCAATCATCTTCCTGGGATCATTCTCATAGACCTTCTTCTGAACCCTCTCCAATGCCAGCACATCCTTCCTCAGAAAGGGTGGGGCCCAAAACCTGCCGCACAATACTCCACATGCCAGAGACGGTTGTGGAGACCAGGCAATGGATATGTTTAAGACAGTGGATAGATACATTCTTATTATACGGGTGTCAGGGTTATGGGGAGAAGGCAGGAGAATGGGGCTAAAGAGGAAAGATAGATCAGCCACGATGGAAATGACGGAGTAGACTCGAGGGCCCAATGGGCCTAATTTTTGTTCCTATCACTTAAGAACTTATGAAATGCGGTCCTGACCAGTGCTTATAAAGCCTCAGTCATTACATTCCTGTTTATATTCTCAGTATGGATGCTTACAGTGATTAATAAAAGGCGAACTTCAAGTAATATCTGCTGCGCATTTGTCGACAGGCATCACATTATCTTTGTGACTTCCCTTCCTGCAGATGGTTCAAGAATGAAGTGCCAACGATTGAACTCTGTAGAATCCGCAGGCAGTGTGAAGATCCAATTTGTTGACCCAGAGCTGCGTGTGAGAGGAAGCCAAACTATCGTAGCACCTGAATGTGAAATTCGACAACTACTAACTTAGGAAAACGACCATATGAAACGGGAGATTGATAACGGCATATAACGAGGATTTCGCGAGGGTAGCCTCTTTGGGATTATTTTTACAATGCGTTAAGCAAGTATGCAGTGCGAATTGGCGGCCAAGCTAAGGAAAAATGTAGTCCCATACAGCCTTGAATACCAAATCTCTTCCACACCTTGCATAAACCTCTTTTGTTCACTTTCCATATGCAAATCATATTACAAGTCTACAGAAACCATATGCAAATTACTTCAATGTAGAAAAATTCACAATGCCGAATTAGTCCACTCTCTTCCCAGAATGCGTGTCTTATAACAGGAAACAGCTGTGAAAACATACAAAGTCCTATGAACGTTTAACTTTGGGACTGGGAAGAACGAGCACATCAGCATTCATACAGTATTCTGCAAAAAGCATGCAGTTTTCAGGCCGACATGCCCATTTTCCCGAGTGCAAATGGTTAACGCTGCTCCATCTTGCAAGCCAGTCATAGACGGAGTGGCACTGTAAAATCATTTTCTTTTCTCTTTGCTAT